>PVKP010021459.1:0-39113 GCA_004027715.1 Plecturocebus donacophilus | reverse complement strand
AGTAGCGTCTAGGGTGAGGTTGCCGTGAGGTGGAGCAGGCTTGGGTCACAGACAGGTGGGGGTGAGGTCCGAGCTGAGGTGTAGTCATTGCTAGGGTCATAGCCAGGGACACTTGTGTGGTGTGTCAAAGCTGGGGATGGAGCCACAGCCCACATGGGAGTGGGGTATGTGAACTTGGATGTGTGCCACAGCCAGGGAGCGGGTCTTAGCCACAGGGTGACAGGGTGACCTTGGAGAGAGGGCAGGTCACAGGCAAGTGCAGGGTCACTGCCAGCAGCATGGTCAGGAGGGGCAAGGCAGTGACAGGGAGGAGCGGCAATGCGCGGGTGTCTCCCTTCCTGGCCTACACCTCCCCCGTCCGGTCTGCAGGTGTCTGTCCAGGGACTTCGCGCCCACCTGCTGGTACTGACGCAGTGACTCCTCCTCGCCAGCCAGGCGTGCTCGCTCCTCCTCATCGGGCTGGTAGGAGGCGGGGACCTGGTAGGCCTCGGGGCGCGCCCGGCAGCACATCTCACAGCCAGGCCGCGTGGGCTTGTTGATGAAGGTGCACCCGGGGCACTGCCAGCCCACCTGGGAGTGGAGGGGGCTGTGAGCCAGACTGGGCAGGGTGGGGCAGGGGAGAGGCACAGAAAAGGATACTGAGGCCAGGGAGGTGTGGCCAGGGACAGCTTACTGGTGGCGGCTCTGGCACTGCATCTGGCTGTCCCCGTCCAGGTTCCTGAGGGACCCCGGGCTTTGGGGTGCCTGGCTCCAGAGGGCCCCGAGGCTGCAGCGTGAGGTCCTTGAAGCCCAGATCTGTGGAGGAGAATTAAAGGGTTGTGGTTCCATGTGGCCCACTTGGTCCACACTCATAGGGGGTGGGTCTCCCTGAGCCAGCCAGGCAGACCCTTCCCCTATCCTCTCCTCCCCGGGGGTATCTCCAGCCTCCATCTGGTCAAGTGGGCATCCTGGCTCCCCCAAGGTCAGGGCCCCTATTCCACCCACAAATGCTTCGATGTCCTCTGAGCTTCAAAATCCAGCATAACACCCGCCCTTTTGTGCTTCCGGAAGGGTGCACCAAGGGAACCCAAGAGCACCACTGAGGCGGCCCTGCCCACTCCATCCATCCTAGAGGGAACATCAGCCCTCAACCCCCCGCAAAAAAAGAAACTGGCCTGGACTCTTTGAAAGGGACTCGGACATGACAGCTGAATGCCAGGTCTTTTGCTATAAATGACAATAGTGGGACAACTAGTAAAATCTGAGTAAGATCTATAGATTAGATAACAGTACTGTATTAATGTTAGTTTCCTGAGTTGGATATTATACCTAGTAATTTAAGAAAATGACCTTTCTTTTCAAGGAAATGCACACTGAATTATTTAGGGAAAAAGACATCATATCTGCAACTTACTCTCAAAATGGTTCAGAAAATAAAATAATTTTATATAGAAAGAGATGGTAAGGCTGGGTGTGGTGGCTCACGCCTATAATCCCAGAACTTTGGGAGGCCAAGGTGGGTGGATCACTTTAGGTAGGAGTTCCAGACCAGCCTGACCAACATGGTGAAACCCCATCTTTAGTAGATACAAAAAATTAGCCAGGTGTGGTGGCGCATGCCGCTAGTCCCAGCTACTCAAGAGGCAGATGCAGGAGAAATCAAATGTGGTAAAACCCACATGAAAGGTATGTGGGAATTCTTTATACATGACTTTGTAAAATTTGGCAATTTTTCTGTAGGTCTGAAACATTTCAGAAGTTAAAAATTAAGAATAAACACTAGTTATCATTAACATCGTCATACCCAATTTATGGTTTTAACAAACTGGGCAGCAGATAGGAGTAACCTTGCCCAAGGTCATGTAGCTGGGAATGCCAGAGCCTGGACAGAATCCAGCCCTCCCCATGCCAGCTGTTCTCATGATGGGTCCCTGAAATGCTCCCTCCCATGTGTCTTAGGTCCTCTCTTCCCCACTTGGATAGGGTCCTCTGGGTGAGCCCCTGACTAAAAATCTAGGAGCTCTACCTCTGCTTGCCCTATGCCCTCAAGTGAGTCCAGGGCCCCGCTGGGTTCCGTGGTGCTCAGGGGCAGAGCCTCACCTTCCAGCATCCGCAGCTGCCGCTCCCGCTGCAGCTCCTGAGGGTTGAGGGAGGTGTTGCGAGCTGACAGCAGATAGAGGTAGGCACTGTCCCCATTCTGCCGCACCCCATGGGAGTGTAGGGTCTCCTGGTCTCGTGCCAACCGCTGCCCAATCACCCACTGCTGCAGAACTGGTGGGAAGCCATAGTCCAGAAAAACCTGGTGGGGACACCAAGAGAGGGAGTGTGGGAAGGGAGGGCCAGAGGAGAGAAAGGAAGCAGGAGCAAAAGGGAGCGCCTCCACCCCAGTGTCACCCTCAGCCTCCTTACTCACCATGTCCTTGAGGGATGCCACGGTCATATCAGGGCGCACTGTGAGCCAGATGGTGACGGCGTGCAACTGAGCATCCTCCACACTCACCCACAGCCTGCGGAGAACAGCAAGGGCTCTGGCCAGGGGTCCAGCCTCAGCCACTGGCTACAGACATGTACATATTTGCACACAGGCATATGGCCATGTACACACATACGCACACAACCCCCAGTCTGGGGTAGGGGCCCTATCCCCATGCATCCTCCCTTATTAGAATCTACCAGTTAGGTCCCTCCAATGGCTCCATACTACTCTTAGAATCAACTCATGGCAGCACACAAGGGCCTCCATGATCTGGCACCTCCCTGATCCCTCCAACCTCTTCTATCTTCTCTTCCCTGCTCCTTAGCCAAACCACCAAAAGTTGTTGTTTACTATGTGCTAAGATTATTCAATGCACTGAATGTGTATTAACTCATTTAATCCTCTCAACAAACCCATCAGGCAGGTACTGCTGTATTCCTGTTTTACAGATAAAAATGTGAGGGTTAGATATGTTACAGTGACTCCGCCAAACCAAGCAACTAACAACTGTTAGAGGCAACATTCACTTCTATGTATGTATGTATTCATTTATTTTGAGATGGAGTCTCATTCTGTTGCCAGGCTGGAGCGCAGTAGTGCAATCTCACTGCAACCTCTGCTTCCCAGGTTCAAGCAATTCTCCTGTCTCAGCCTCCCAAGTATCTCGGACTACAGGCACATGCCACCATGCCTGGCTAATTTTTATATTTTTAGTAGAGACGGGGTTTCACCATGTTGGTCAGGCTGGTCTCGAACTCCTGACCTCATGATCCGCCCACCTCAGCCTCCCAAAGTCCTGGGGTTACAGGTGTGAGCCACTGCACCTGGCCATATTGATTTATTTTAAGACATAGGCTCTCTTTCTGTGGCTCAGGCTGGAGTGCAGTAGTGTTATCTTGGCTCACTGCAGCTTCAACCTCTTGGACTCAAGGGATCTTCTCATCTCAGCCTCCCAAGTAGCTGGGACCACAGGCTCATGCCACCATGCCTGGCTACTTTTTTAAGTTTTTGTAGAGACAGGGTCTCACTATGTTGCCAAAGCTGGTCTTGAACTCTTGGCCTCAAGTGATCCTCCTGCCTTGGCCTCCCAAAGTGGGATTCCAGAAGTAAGCCACTGTGTTCAGCGAGAGGCAGGATTTAAATCCATATGGTATTATTCCAGAGAAAGTGGTTTTAACTTTCTCAAGGATCCTTCAACATTTCTGGAAAACCAAAACCATGAAAAGATGAAAAAACAGAAGTGACCCCAAAGGAAACAGAGATCATGTAAGGTATTGGAGCAATAAGCAACAGTCATCTAACTAGTACCTTCAGAGAGATTTGGGAAAACATTGCATGCAGAAAGCAAGAAAAGGTACGATGCAACCAAAAATTGAGGAAGAGTTCCTGGACATTAAAAGTGACGCTAACTGAACCTTTATCTCTAACCTTCATCTCTACCAGTTACAGGAAAAATGGGAGATAGTAAATGACACCATGATACAGTTTGGGTATTTGTTCCTGACCAAATCTTATACTGAACTGTAATTCTCAGTGTTGAAGGTAAGGCCTGGTAGGAGGTGTTTTGGTCATGGGGCGGCTCCCTTACAGCCTGGTGCTGCCCTCGCCAGGGTGAGTTCAAGCAATCCACCTGCCTCAGCCTCCCAAAGTGCTAGAATTACAAGCATGAGCCACTGTGCCCGGCCAAGTCCTAACTTTCTGATGACACATACCAAAGTATTTAAGGATAAAATAATATCTGAGATTTGTTTAAAAGCAGTCCAGAAAATGCTCTCAAAAATACCCAGTCAACTATCAATGAATTGAGAGCAAAATATAGAAATTTTTAAACATGCAAAGACTCTAAAAGTTTACTACATTTTACACATGAAAAGTTCTTGAAAAACAAAAATAGATGAGTCTGATAGAGGAGAGTAGAAGAAATGTAAAAAATGAAAAGGACTGGATCTTAACCCCAAAATGTTCTTCCAGCAATAAGGGTTTTGAAACAAAAGTGCATATGGTTTCAAATGCACTAGCTATTCTAAAATGAGTAATATTTCCATAATCAAAATATGATTATATTTTGAAATCAAAATTTCCAGTAGTGTTACACTTTTAGAATCAACCTAGAGGCAAAGCATAGAAGTCTTAATTATGTTAGAAAGCAAAATTTAAAAGCTATGATCTTAACACAATCAACAAAAAAATACAGCTGGAGCTCTCTCATCCAATGCCACATCAGGATTACCAGTGAACAGAAGAGGAGCACAAAAACAGCTGCAGACAAAGCTTACACACTTAATTTTAACTTACATGCTACACATGCACATTCACTGGGCAGTCCTCTAGATGTACAGCCAATGGCTTTTCTCTCTTTCTTTCTTTGAGACAGGGTCTCACTTTGTCACTCAGGCATGATCATGGCTCACTGCAACCTTAACCACCTGGAGTCTAATAATCCTCTGGCCTCAGCCTCTCAAGTAGCTGGGACTACAGGTGTGCACCACCCAACCTGGCTAATTTATGTTTCCCAGGCTGGTGTTAAACTCCTGAGTTCAAGCCATTCTGCCTCAGCCTCCCAAAGCGCTAATGCCCAGCATGAGTATACATCTGCTGACTGGAGTTTCCCATCTATTTTTCTTTTTTTTGTATGAGCCACATCCATAATCATGATCTATAATTTCTAGTACCAGCTTCTTTAAAGTGAGCAAGAACTTAGACACATTCCTGAAGCATTAGAGCACAGAGCCCTTCTGGATTTTTACTGTATTTCCTTACTACTGTCTCACCCAAAAGTGTTAATCTTTTTTTTTTTTTTTTTTTTTTTTTTTTTTTTTTTTTTTTTTTTTTTTTTTTTTTTTTTTTTTTTTTTTGGTGATTTGTCTCTTGTCTTTTGAAAGCAGTCAGCTTACTTTTCACAGAAACAACTCTTTCAGTGCTCATATTTTATTGATTAATGTAATAGCTAACTAAACTATCTTATTAGCAATAACACATACAATAGGTATCATTTACTAGGAAGCATCAGGTCCATCAATGAGAACCCAACAGCAGGTCTGAGAGATGCCGGTTGCCCAGAGCCTCTCAAAACTCAGGTTCTGATCCAGCAAGTCTGATGTGGGACCTGAGATTCTACCCATGTTACGGTCCACAGGCCACACTTTGGTAGCAAGATGGTGGCTGACATTGTACATTTTATAGAGGAAACTCCAGGGGATCAAGTGGAAGTCAACTGGGAAAGCATCCACTATGATACTTCAACAAAAAAAGTCAGGAAAAGGAAAGGTGGAAGATGAGAATGTTAACTTCCTCATTTTTCATAGCAAGGAGTACACAGGTACTGTCTTTGTTTTTATTTTTTGTTTGTTTGTTTGAGACTGAGTCTCACTCTGTTGCCCAGGCTAGAGTGCAGTGGCACAATCTCGGCTCACCACAACCTCTGCTTCCCAGGTTCAAGCAAGTCTCCTGCCTCAGCCTCCTGAGTAGCTGAGATTACAGGCACACGCCACCACACCTGGCTAATTTTTGTATTTTTAGTAGAGACGGAGTTTCACCATTTGGTCAGGCTGGTATCAAACTCCTGACCTCGTGATCCACCCACCTCAGCCTCCCAAAGTGCTGGGATTACAGGCGTGAGCCACGGCGCCTGGCTGCACACAGGTACTGTCTCAAACAACCATTTCAAGAAGTAGATATATCAATATTTTGTTTAAAATCAAGTGGCCAATGATCTGCAGATTCAACGCAATCCCAACCAAAATCCAGACAAGCTGATCTTAAAATTTATATGAAAATTCAAGAGGCTTGCAATAACCAAAACAATATTGAAAAAGAACTAAAGTTTGAGAACTTGTATTTTCTGATTTTAAATACTATGATGCTATAGTAATCAAAACAGTGTGGTACTGGCATAAGGGCAGACATATATTATAGTTCAATGGAATAGAAATGAGAATCCCAAAATAAGCACTCATATTTATGGTCAATTAATTTTCAAAAAGGGTTAAGATCATTAAACAGGGGAAAATAGTCTTTTTGACAAATAGTGCTGGCACAACTCAATATCTACATGCTTAAGAATGAAGCTGGACCCTTATCCCACACCATATACAAAAATTAAATCAAAATGGACCAAAGACCTAAATGTAAGAGCTAAACCTATAAAATCTTTAGAAGAAAATATAGAGGTAAATCTTCATGACCTTGGATGAGGCAATGATTTCTTAGATATGACACCAAAAGCACAAACAACAAAAGAAAATATAGACTAACTGGACATCATCAAAATTTAAAACTCTTGTGCTTCAAAGGATACCATCAACAAAGTGAGACAACAACCCACAGAATGAGAGAAAAATTTTGCAAATCATGTAGCTGATAAGGCACTTGTATCTAAAATGAATAAAGTACTCCTACAACTCAATAATAAAAAGATAAGCCTGGTTGGGCACAGTGACTCATGCCTGTAATCCTAGCACTTTGAGAGGCCAAGGAGGGGGGATCGCCAAAGGTCAGGAGTTCAAGACCAGCCTGGCTAACATGGTGAGACTCCATCTCTACTAAAAATACAAAAATTACCTGGGTGTAGTGGTAGGCACCTGTAATCCCAGCTACTCGGGAGGCTGAGGCAGAAGAATCACTTGAACCTAAGAGGCAGAGGTTACAGAAAACCAAGATTGTGCCACTGCACTCCTCCCTGAGTCACAGAGTGAGACTCTATCTCAAAAAAAAAAAAAAAGAAAAAAAAGATAAACCCATTTAAAAATGGGCAAAAGACCTGAATAGGCAAACCTCCAAAGAAAATATGCAAATGGCAAATAAGCACAAGAAAAGATGTACAACATCATTTGTCATCAAATGGTTAGAAAATTGCAAATCAAAGCCATAATAACTCTTCAAACTTACTAGAATGGTTATAATCAAAAAGACAAATAACAACAAGTATAAGAGAGGATGTGGAGAAACTAGAACCCTCATACTTGCTGGTAGGAATGTAAAGTGGTGTGGCTACTTTGGAAAGCTGTCTGGCAGTTCTTCAAAGGGTTAAACATAGAGTTACCATATGATCCAGCAATTCCACTCCTAGTATGTACTCAAGAGAAATGAAAACATGTCCACATAAAAAGTTGGACACAAATGTCCGGGATAGCATTGTTGATAACAGCCAAAAAACAGAAACACCCAAATGTCCATCAACTGATTTAATGAGTAAAGATAACGAGGTATGTCCATACAATAGATTATTATTTGGCAATAAAAAGGAATAAAGTTCTGGCTGGGCATGGTGGCTCACATCTATAATCCCAGCACTCTGAGAGGCTGAGGTGGGAGGATTGCTTGAGCCAGGAGTTCAAGACCAGCCTAGGCAACACAGCTAGACCTTGTCTACAAAGAAATTTTTTAAAAATTAGCTGGGTGTGGTGGTACATGTCTATAGCCCCAGCTACCAGGGAGGCCAAGGCAGGAGAATTGCTTAAGCTCAGAAGTTCAGGCTGTAGTGATCAACGTAATCCATCATTTCCACTGCACATCAACCTAGACATATATGCACAACCCTGAATATACTGTAATCCACTGCACTTCTGTTGCCTGGGCAACAGAGTGAGACCCTATGTCAAAAAAAGGGGAATGAAGTTACTATACTTGCCACAACATGGATGAATCTAGAAAACATGATGCTAAGTGAAAGAAGCCAGACACAAAAGGCCACATGTTGTATGATTCAACTTATAGAAAATTTCCAGCAAAGGAAGATCCCTAGAGATAAAAAGTAGATTAGTGGTTGCCTAAGGTTAGGGGGTTAGGGAGAAGGTAGAGTGATAGGGACTGACTGCTAATGAGTACCAGGTTTTTCTTACAGGATGATGAAAATGTTCTAAAATTGATTGTGGCAATCATTACACAACCCTGAATATACTAAAAGCCATTGAACTATATACTTTAAATGGCTGAATTGTATGGATAAACTGTTTTAAGAAAAATCAAATGGGACCCACCAAAAGAATTGAAAATCAGAAACTGTAAAACTACTGCCTTACTATCCAGTAATAAAAAAGCAGTCAAAAAAGAACCATAGACTACACTAATGTTTATTGGGTGCATAACACATGCCGGGCATTGTGCAAAGTGTTTCAGCATTGAGTTTAAGTTTCCTGGAGCAGAGACTGACAGTATCCATTCTCCTCCCTTCTCTTACCAGGAGAACCCCTGAGTTCTAGATGAATATCTGGCTACACAGACTCCCCTCAAACTGAACCATAGCTGTGGGAATCAGTTCTGGTCCATAGGAATTAATGGAAGAAGTGTGTACAGCTTTAGAGCTATGTTCTTTAGAGGAGTATGGAAGGGTGCCTTTCTTCCCTTCCTCCTGATGTGATGGCTGGATGGAGCTGGAATAGCCATTTTGCACCTGAGGAATCTGGGAATGAATGGCAGAATAGTGAGAGAAGCAACATGAGCCTCTGAGGACTGTGGGGAGCAGAACCTCCTCATCTGGACTGTCTGACATCAAATTTCTTTACATCACTGCTACCTTTTTTTCTGTTGTATAACGCCTAACATCCTAATATGGTGTATCTCCTAACAACCCTATGAGATAGCTACTGTTTCGATCCAATTTTTAAAATGAGGACACTCCAAGAGGTAAAGTGACCTGCCCTCTATGTCACAGTTGATTAGTGACATAACTAGGGTTAGAAGCCACGCCTCCTGATGCCAGCACCTGCCATTAGGAAGAACTGTTCTACAGGCAAGAATGTCCTGTCCTGCTGCCCCTAGGGTTCAGGCCAGCCGTGCACTCCTCACCTGATGTCCTGCGTCGGGGAGGCCTCAGGCTTCAGCTGCACACTCAGGGGCACCCGTTGCTCTGCCAGCCAGATGGCACACTTCACTGCCACCTGTTCATCCCCGCCCGCCACCGCTCGGGTGAGGCTCAGGGCCATTTCCTCTGCTAAAAGCCAGCACAGCAGGAGCCAGTTAAGCACAGGGTTTATTTTCAGGAGCTGGGGGTAATGGGGTAGGAAAGGAGATGATCTTTATCTATGCTGCTTTCTCTGTCTTCCTGGTGAACTCCTACAAATCCTTCAGCAACTAAAAGCCCCTTCCTCTGGGAGAGGTTCTCTGATATTCCCCACTCCTCCTCACTCTAGGCTCATTTGGTTCTGTTTGTCCTTCATATTCCCAGGGTCCCTCATACTTCTAATCATTTAACCAGCAAGCAGTTATTGAGCTCCTACTGTGTCCCACCCACCGTCCCAGGAACTAGGATCCCACAGCGATTCAGATAAACAGGGTCCCTCTCCTTAGGGATCTCCCTGCCCAGTGGGGAGATAATAAACAAGTTAAACAAGAAAAAAAAAGTCAGATTGTGATCCTTGCTGGCAGGGGCATAAACAGGTTAAGGAGACCAGGGAAGTCCTCTGGGAGGGGGTAACACTGAGGCTGAAACCTGAAGGAGGAGAAGCCACACATGTCAAGCCCCAGTGGGGAAGAGTGGTCCAGGTGGAAAGAAGAGGAAGGGCCTTGGGCAAGAAATGGTTGGATGAGAACCGAAGAAAGCCAGTGGGGCTCCAGTAGAGTTAGCATGGTGCGATGACTGAGGAGAGATGTCCTGTAGGCCGCCCAGGCGCTCTGGGGCCTTTGTTCTAAGAACACAGAGGGGAATGGGAGGGATTCCAGCAAGGTAGGGGCTGACCTCTGTTCTACAACCCTAGGTGCAGGGGGCAAAAGAAGAGGCAAGGACCCCTGCTACTCAGATTAACTGAGTTCTGTCTCCCATCAGCCCAGGCAGTCTCCAAGTTCGATGCCCTGTGTCCTCTGGGAGTTCCCTAGCCCAATCTCAGCACAGAGCTGGCCCAAGGAGGTCTCAGGGCCCCAAGATGCCTCTGGAAGCCAGCAGGTCCCAAAGGAGGAAACTGATGGGGACCGGGGCAGAGGGAGGGCAGGCTAAACCCTCCCAGGCCCTTCTGGGCAGGAAGAGCCAGGTCCTGCGGGGCCCACTTCCCACTGGACGTTCCCCAGTCACCTCCGGCCTGTGCCCACCTTTCTTGGTCTTCTCGTCCATCTGTCGTGGCTGTGCCCATCCCCCTGGGGGGGCCGTGACTCCTGGGAAACGCTACCTCAGGGTCGCCTGGGAGGGGCGGGACACCAGGAGCAACTCAGCCAGGCCGTGTGGCCTCCGGCGCGGCTCAAGCCCTGTCTGTGCCTCGTTGTACCCGCGCCAGTCGGGAACCATCACACCGCCCGGGGACCAGGCCGGGATCCCGCGTGGGGCGGTGAGAGGGCAGGGGATGCCCAGACAAGTCCGCAATGGGCGCAAGAGGAATCGGGACCAGCCGAGGTGGGGAGAAGCGGGGAAAGGACGCCCGGACGCCGCCCAGCGGGGGCGCTCCAAGTCCCGGAGGACCCCCACTTGCGCGAGCGCCCTTGGCGTCCCGGGTTTCAAGGCAAAGCCCTCTCCTCCCAGGAGGCCCCAGTCCTTCGCAAGGAGAGCGGCTTCGGCGGAAAAGAAAGTGAAAGTGGCGGCCCCGGAAGTGGGGAGGGACTGGGAGGGGGACCGGAAAAATTGTCGCCTCATCCGGGACCCCCACTGTCCGAGCGCAGGGTCCCAGCGGTCGCGGCGCTCCTGTTCGGGGCGACCCCACCCCGTCCTCCGGACCCCCCCAGGCTCACCCTGCCTGTCGCGCTGCAGTGCCGCCCGATGGGGCGGGGCCGGGAGGCGGGGTGGGCGGGGCCGGGAGGCGGGGTGGGCGGGGCCGGGGGCTGGGGCGGGGCCTTAGGCAGGAGCAGGAGCAGGAGCCTGAGCAGGAGCTGGAGCCCGGGCTGGAGGGCAACGGGATCCGCAACGCTGAGCCGCTGGGGACTGGTTAGGAGCGTGCCCTGCGAGCCCGGCGCCTGCCCACCCAAGCATCAGGCACACCGCGGGGCAGTCCCGGTCCTTCGCTCGGTTTGCAGACGAATACGCGAAGGCTCCGTTGATAACCTGTCCAAGGGAACTCAGCTGAGGTTTGAATCCAGGCCTGGCAGGCTCAGGAACCCGCCCTTACCCAGGTCCGATGCTGCCTCTCAGCGGTTACTGTCTTTTCATTGAGCTGTTGGTGAAGTTTGCATTCTGCCTCCCGCCCTGCTTTAATTTTCTCCCGGTCCTCGTCCCATCGATCAGCAGATCCTGCGGGCTCCACTTGCAGAATCTCATCCCTCACCGCCTCCAGCCCCATCCCGCTCCAGCTCCATCAGTTCTCCATCATCTCAGGGGTCCTGAACGAGCCTCCTCCTGGGGCTCCTTGCTTCTATTTTTGCCCCTACTGTTCATTTCCACCCAGCTGAGTCCCCTTGAAATGTAAATCAAACTCATGCCACGCCCCCACTCAAATGTTTTCATCATGCCACTCCCCCACTCAAATTACTTTCACGTAAAGCAAAACCCGAGATCCTAGCCGGGGCTTGCAAACTGCCTCCCGACCTCTGTCTCCGTAGCTGACTGCCCGCCCTTGCCTCACTCAAGTCCCATTGGCCTGCTGGGTCCTGGAGTGAGCCAGACACACTCCTGCCTTAGGGCTTTGCACCTGCCATAACCCAAAGGTCTGCATAGCTCGCCCCTTCCCTTTATATTGGTTTTTACCCAAAAATTTTCCCTAGCTACTGCATCTGAAATTTCACAGACACACACGTATCCAGCATTTCACATCCGCCTTCCTGGCTTCATTTGTTTCTTCTCAGCATCTATTACTGTCTAACGGAGCATATTTTACTTGTTTATCTTGTTTTGGGTCTGTTTTCCTCTCCTAGAGGGCAGGGACTTTGGTCTGTTTTGCTCACTGCTGTGTTCCTGGTGTCTAGAACAGTTCCAAACACATAATGGAGGCTCCCTATGTTGAATGAATGAATGAATCTCAGACTTTCATCTGAGATAATTTTCCTTTTGCCTGAAACATCCCTTTAGACAATGTTTCTCAACCTTAGCTGTACATTTTGTATATTTGAATAGCCTGGGGAAGCTTTCTTTTGGGGTAGGAGGCACTACACAGTCTCACTCTGTAGCCCAAGCTGGAGTGCAGTGGCAAAATCTCGGCTCACTGCAACTTCTGCCTCTGGGGCTCAAGCGATTATCGTGCCTCAGCCTCCCGACTAGGTGGGAATACAGGTGCATGCCACCATGCCCAGCTAATATTTTGTATTTAGTAGAGACAGGATTTCACCATGTTGCCCAGGGTGGTCTCGAACTCCTGAGATCAGGCAATCCTCCCACCTAGGCCTCCCAAAGTGCTGGGATTACAGGCGTGAGCCACTACACCTGACCAAAGCCTGGGGAGGCTTTTAAAAATCTTGGTGTTTGCCTTCTGTAAAAGGACGTTGCCAAGGGGGGAAAAAACTGTTGCTTAAGCCACATCTCAGATCAATTGATTCAAAATGTCTGAGGATAGGAGCCAGGTGTCAGGAGTTTTTGTTAAGTTCTCTGGTGTTTGCAATGGGAAGCCAAGTTTCAGAACAGTCTGGTGACAAATGTGCTCAATTTTTGCTTGAAACCTTTTTTTTTTTTTTTTTTTTTTTTTTGAGACGGAGTCTTGCTCTGTCACCAGGCTGGAGCACAGTGGCTCAGTCTCGGCTCATGCAACCTTCGCCTCCCGGGTTCAAGCGATTCTTCTGCCTCAGCCTCCCAAGTAGCTGGGACTACAGGCGCGTGCCAAATGCCCGGCTAATTTTTGTATTTTTAGTAGAGATGGAGTTTCACCATGTTGGCCAGGATGGTCTCGAACTCCTGACCTCAAGTGATCCACCCTCCTTGGCTTCCCAAAGTGCTGGGATTATAGGCATGAGGCACTGTGCCCAGCCTGAAACCTCATTCTTGATAGACATTTTCACTGAGTATATCTGATATTTCAGCACTTGAAAAGGCATTCAATTGTCTCTTAGTTTCCATGATTACTGTGTTTTGTTTGTTTGTTTTTTGAGACAGGGTCTTGCTCTGTCGCCCAGGCTGGAGGGTAGTAGCATGATCCTAGCTCACTACAGCCTCCAACTCCTGGGCTCAGCTTCCTGGGTAGCTGTGACCATGGACACATGCCAATACACCTGGCTAATTTTTGTATTTTTTTGTAGAGACAGGGTTTGGTTATGTTGCCCAGGCTGGTTTCAAACTCCTGGGCTCAGATGATCTGCCCACCTTGGCCTCCCAAAGTGCTGGGAAATAGTTGCTGTTGAGACATTATCACCTGTCAATTTAACTGCTGCTCTTTTTATAAACAGCTTTATTGAGATATAATTTTTATGCCATAAAATCCACCCACCTAAAATGTACAATTTAATAGTTTTTAGTGACATTTACAGAATTGTTATGTGGTGATGTGGCATGCATCCATCACCACAATCTAATTTTAGAACATTTTGGGCTGAATGCCCCGAGTTACCTGCACTTATTTGTATTGGAGGCAGCTATATTGTTTCAGGTTTTCTGGTGGTGTCAGCCTTGGCCCTTGAGGGGAAGAACTGGCATCCAACTTGAACACCCTTCACCTCAGTGGGTAGACTCTAGTCATTCAAACTTGTTGGCAATCTCAGTGCTGCAGTTCACTATCTGTGTGACCCTGGACAAACATTCCCCCTAGCTGGGCCTCAGTTTCTTTCTTTGTACAATGGTGATTATGATGGCTCCTCCCATATAGGCTGTTGTGAGAATCTATACAAGTTATTAATTATTGATACTTAGCAAATTTCCCCAAATAATGAGCTTAAAACAACAATAAACGTGTATGCTCTCACACAGTTTTTGTGGGTTAGTAACTGAGGAGCAGCTACACTGACGGTTCTGGCTCAAGGCCTCTCATGAGGTCGTAGTTAAGATGTCAGCTGAGGCTGCAGTCATCTGAAGTCATCTTGACTGGGGCTGGAAGATCAACTCAAGAAAGCTCTCTCATGTACCTGGGTGGTGCTGGTTATTTGCAGGATGCCTATGTTCCTCACCAGATGTATGTTTCCACAGGGGTAATAGAGTGTCCTCGCAACATGGCAGCTGGCTCTCCCCAGGGCACATGATCTAGAGGAGCAAGGCAGAAGCCATAACATATTTTATGACCTAACCTTAAAAGTCATACTTTCTCATTTTACAATATTAGTTACGCTGCTCAGCCCAGCTCAGGGTCGGAGGGAACTATATGAAGGCGTGAATACCAGCTGGTGAAAGTCACTGGGGGCCATTTGGCCATCACAAAGGAAGTGAGATTATGCAGGTAAAGCACTCAGAGCCATGTCTGGCATGTGCTATGTGTTCATCCCAATCCGTGTCCTGGCTTTGCTCTAGGCAGGTGGAATCTATACAGGAGCAACTTTCATTCAATCATTCCATAAACGTTTATTGAGCACCTGTGTGTACTAGGCACTGTTCTAGGAACTGGGGGACAGTTATAAACAAAACATAGTCCCTGGCCTTATGAAACTCAAACAAACTCAAACATGCACAGCCTGATGGTGCTCAGTGCTATGAAGAACCGTAAAGCTAGGTAAGGGAAGAGAGAACCATTAGGAAATGAGGCCTGGATGTCTTTCTCCATGGATCTGGTACAACTGTAGTCGTGGCTTAGATTCTGACCTCTTGTCAAGCCCTCTCTCCCCTGTGAGTGCATCCTGGCATCACAGACATGTAAAATATATACCCGTTTTACACCTAGGCTGAAGTCAAACTGATCCAAAGAGGAGCTGGAATAAGCTTTGAGTCCCCAAGGAGTCTGGATTTCTTCAACTACAGAGGTTCTCCAACTTGGAGGCCCAGCAGCATCACCCAGGGAGCTTGTTAAGATGCAGAACTCCAGATGTTCTGACTCAATAGGTTGGGGGAGGGTCCAGGGATCTGCATTTTAAACAAGCACCCCAGGGACGGATGCAGATCAACCAGTCACATTTGAGAAATGTTCTGGTTGGGGGGAGGGGCTCCTGCCTGTAACCCCAGTGCTTTGGGAGGCAGCTGGAGGATCATTTAAGGCCGGGCATTCAAGACCAGCCTGGGCAACATAGTGAGTCCCCTGTCTCTACAAAACATTTTTTTTAATTAGCCAGGTGTGGTTGTACTCACCTGTACTCCTAGCTACTCAGGAAACTGAGGTTGGGGGATAGCTTGAGCCCAGGTGTTCAAGGCTGCCGCAAGCTATGATCATGCCGCTGTACTCCAGCCTGGGTGACAGAGTGAGACCCTGTCTTTTAAAAGAAAAGAAACCCTGTTCTGAGGCTCAGTGGTCAGGTAGAGCTCTACGTTCAGCCTCAAGTGATGGGCAGGACTTAGCCTGAAAGAGAAGGGCAATGGCTGGGGATCCAGAGACACCAAGCAATTTTCCCAGGGGCACACAACCTGTAGGGACAGTTTTAGGTGCACAGTGGTCATCTTATTTGGTAGCTCATGTTGTACAGTAGTTCCCCACCCCTGCCCCCATGATCTGTGGTTTCACCTTCTGTGATTTCAGTTGCCTGCAGCCCACCACATGATGAAGTCTCACGCCATCCTGCACTATTTCACCTAGGAGGTGAATCATTCCTTTGTCCACTGTATCCACGTTGTAGACGTTAACCACCATTAATCATCAATATCATCTGCTCCTGACAGCCAACCGTGGACATTGTCACGGCTTCATGATGTTGAATCACCCAAAGGAGATGATTCTCCTTCTGACGTATCGTCAGGTCAGTAGTAGCCTAACACTAGATCACAAGACCCATTTCATTCATTTGCCTTCATCTCATCATGTAGGTATTTCATTATCTCCCATCATCACAAGAAGGGTGAGTACAGTACAACCGGACATTTTGAGGAAAAGACTGCATTCACATAACTTTTATTACAACATACTGTTATAACTGTTCTATTGTTATTGTTATTTATTCTTACTGTGCCTAATTTACAAATTAGACTTTATCGTAAGTATGTATATATAAGGAAAAAACATGATATATACAGGATTCTGTACTATCTGTGGTTTCAGGCATCCACTGGGAGTCTTGGAATGTATCCCCCTGGATAAGTGGACTACTGTATATTGATGAACAAGACCACATATTATTTTCATCTCCTCCCATCAAGAGAAAGAATCTATTTGCCTGCATCCTGAATTTGACATGCTATTTGACATGCTTTGACACTAGTGCAGTTTGAACATTGGAATTTGTCCTCTCTTGTTGCTTTCTGAAACCCTGAGACAACCATAGGAAGGAGTGGACTATGCTTATTGGAGGATGAGACCACATGGAGCAGAGAAAAGCCTTCCTGCAAAAGTAGACATTTGAGCCACTTGCTGCCTGCAGCTGCAGGAGTGACCCAGCTGAATCCAGCCCAAATTGCCAACGTGGAGAATCATAAACTACTGTTTGGGGTTTGTAATGCAGAAGACTGACATGACCTCATTAATGGTGGAGAATATTTTTCCTCCCTTCACTGGTGGCAAGTTTTCCTTAGTCATGGTAATTAACACTATCTACCAGACAAAGTCCAAATCTGAAAGACTTAGCACAAGAAGCTTAATTTCTTGCTCAGTGAAATCCAAGGTAGATCTGGTGGTTCTCCTCTAGCTTGTAGCTAAGGGAACTCGTGGCCCCACGGTGGCTATGGCAGGGGAAGAGAGGGATGAGGCTCAGCAGCTCTCCACTGCTTCAGCCTGTTACTCTCACACACAGCACGTTGGTCAGAACTAGTCATGTGACTGTAAGGGAGGCTAGAAAATGTAGGGGAGCACCTGAAATATTGGGATGCCTGTCTTTGCCACAACGAACTTCCACAAATATAATTAATTGTGTCATGGTTATCTGTTTAACATCTGTCTCCTCTATTAGACTGTGAATCCTTGAGGGCAGAAGCACATCTATCTTGCCTGGCGCCTGACCTGTAGCAGACATTCAGCAGTGGTTGTTGAATCGCTAAATGAATGAATAATCTGGCAGGTCACAATAGGATCTTTTGTCTTCAGCTCCCAGAGGCAGAGACAATCCTCAAGTAAATTTCTAGCAGTCCTTCCCTTTCAGTAATATACATGTACTAATTTGATACTGTAAAATTCATATACAATGATGATTAAATGAAGGCAAATAGAACACGAAAGTCCTCACTAATTAGGGTTGGGGTGTGGTGACATCCACTATTTGATAAGTGGATATTAAGTTTTATTATTATTATTATTTTGAGACAGAGTCTTGCTTTGTCGCTCAGGCTGGAGTGCAGTAGTGCAATCTTGGTTCACTGCAATCTCCACCTCCTAGGTTCAAGTGATTCCCCTGCCAAAGCTTCCCAGGTAGCTGGGATTATAGGCGCACATCACCACGCGTGGCTATTTTTTTGTATTTTTAGTAGAGATGGGGTTTCACCGTGTTGGCCAGACTGGTCCTAAACTCCTGACCTCAAGTGATCTGCCAGCCTCAGCCTCCCAAAGTGCTGGGATGACAGGCATGAGCCACCATGCCCAGCTGATATTACATTTTTTAATGGGCACTTTTCATGTGACTGCATTTGTGCAGCCTTGTCAAAAGTTCTGCTTCAAGGCAAAACCAGATGAGTCTTTTTGTCTGTTGTGAGGTCTTGGATGAGTCTTCTGCTCTCTCCAAAGCTCATTTCTCTTATCTGTAAAATGACAGAAGCATCTACCTCACTGAATTGTGGTGAGGCGTAAATGATTCTCTTTGTGTAATGGAGTAAAGTGTTGGCACGGTACCTGCCCTTGGCAGCCCTTCCATTCCCCTTGCTTCAGTGGTAGGTATCAGGCTAACTTCCAGCTTGGAGGGAGCTGGGACAGGGTGTGTTGGAAGCTGGGAGGGGCAAGGTAGAGGTCAGGGGCTGCCCCATGAGACCCTAGACACAACTAGGCCCTGTTCTGGGCAATGCTGGGTGCACAGAGATGAGACTGACTTGTCCCTGTCTGCATCAGTTAGCTTTCACTGTAAAACAAAATAGCCTCAAATTAGTGGCTTAAAACCACAATGATTGGCCAGGCACGGTGGCTCACGCCTGTAATCCCAGCACTTTGGGAGGTCGAGGTAGGCAGATCACCTGAAGTCAGGAGTTTCAGACCAGCCTGGCCAACATGGCAAAACTCCGTCTATACTAAAAACATAAAAATTAGCCAGGCATAGTGACGCCTGCCTGTAATCCCAGCTACTCAGGAGGCTGAGGCAGAAGAATCCTTTTAACTTGGGAGGCGGAGATTGCAGTGAGCAGAGATTGCGCCACTGCACTCCAGCCAGACACAGCAAGACTCTGTCTCAAAACAAACAACAAAATAAACAAAAAATCCACAATGGTTTTATTTAGCTCAATTAGCTCATGACCTTGAGGGTCACTGGGCAATTCTAGTGTGGGCCAGCCTGGCTGATGTCTACATCGGCAGTCACCTGGAGGGTCGGTCGCCTGGCGTCAGATGATCTAGGGTGACCTCTCTTGAGTATCTGCAGTTAGGCTGTTGGCTGGGCTTCTTCACTTCTGCACATTCTTTTCCCCCACGATCCCCTCCCTCTCTGAACCTGGTTTTGCTCAGGAATCACTCCCCCTCCTGTACGACGCACGAGCTCCACCTACAGCTCGAGGAGTGCCGCGGTTAGAGTAAGCACGTGCTCCGCCAGTGTAAGCTGCTGATTGGCCAGAAACGGGCACGTGATGCAGTTCTGACCAATAATATGTGTGGGAAGGTCGGTCAGAAGCGCTTCTGGGAAAGTTTCCTCCATCTCAACAAAGAGATGTGGGAGCAACTTTTATTGCCGGCTTATTATGCCAGGCGCTGCTTGTTCTAAATGCTTTACGCAAAGTACTCATTCAAGTTCTCATAAGTTAGGTACTATTATTGTCCCCCATGGTACAGATGAAGAATCTGAGGAACAGAGTGATTAAGAAACTTGCCAAGGGTCAAACAGCTATTGAGTGCTGGAGCCAGGATTTAATTCTGGGCAGCCGGACTCCAGAGTTCTGAGTTCTCCGGTAGTACAATGCCCCTGCCTTCTTCCTCTGGTCACAGACCTCTCTAATGTGACACCTGCTGTAGCCATTGGGCCAGCAATCTCGAGGGACAATACAGTCAAGAGCCAGAAGGAGCCTGGAGAGCCAGGATCCTGCACACAGCCTGGAGTTGAATGGACCAGCACTGAAGCCCACCCTATCCACTGACTTCTTGCTTTGTGTGAAACATATTTCCATATCACTGAAGCCATTTTGACTCAGAAAGTACCCTAATAGAGACACCGCTGCTGCCAGAAGAAACGGAGTGCAGGAAAATCCCCTGGGCTCCAGGTAATCTGTTCTCACAAACCACTCAGCCGAGGTTGAGACACAACTCCACGGCTTTTCACCATGGGGGCCAGTTTTGAAGGCAAGGAAAACTGATAAGAGATGGTTGGAAAGGTTGGAAGAAATCGCCTAGATAAATAAAAGTATTTCATAATTCTCCTTTATTAGGCACAGGTGAAAATACATACTCATGGAATCCAAAACCTAGAGTATTGACCTGGGATCGTGGACCCCAACTGTTCCCAGAATGGTCCCACCTGGGACTTTCCAGGTGGCCACAAGACAGACCCTGTCTAATCCTGTCCCTCAACCTTGGTGCTCAGATCAGAAGCCCCATGGTTGACAGGCCTGGACCCTCATTCCAGAACATTCTTGAGTTAGACAAGAACTAGCCTCAGAGTTTGGATTCTTATCTCTGGCCCAAATCCTGGGCTTGGGCCTCGAAAGAGAATCTCTTGATCAAGAGGACAGAGATGCTGGGAGCACAGGTCCCAGAGTGAGCTGGGCGTGGGTCCTGAGTTTCAGAGGAGCGGCCTGGAGCCTTCAGCACAGGGATACCTCCCTTTCTCTGAAAAGGTACAAGATAAAAAGGTAGCCGGTTTGTTTGTGAAACGGATTGTCCTTGGACAGAGGTGCCTGAACACCAGTACCAGTGGAGGCTGACACTGGCACAAAGTGTACCCAGTGTAGACAGTGACCGATGGCCATACAAAAGTGTTGTCAGCTCAAGAATGGCAGTTTGTCATCTCTGTGAGCAGGGAGTATCATCTCCTTTGCTCACTGCTGTGTTCCCAGCACCTAGAACAGGGCTTGGCCCTTGATAAGCACCCAAGCAGGAATTGCATGTGTGTGGAACAAAGCAGGTGTGTACACAGCACACTCCACACAGGCTTCTGCCTTTCTCCCTTCTGGAAGGCACTAAAGGTTTGGCTCAGTTCAGAGGCAGGAGAAAGCTTGGAGCCACCCCAAACTCAATCCACTGTTGGCAGCTGACCATGTAGTAGGGTGGCCCTAGCCATACAGAACCAATTCTCTGTCTCCCTCTTCTTCCTTGGCTTCGTCCAGCTCCGGTCCATCAGGGACCACCTGGTCAGCCTCCCAGAGATGGGATCGGGTTGGGGCTGAGGGGATCGGGTCCTCCTGCAGCCAGGGATGCAGGAGGATGCTGATGGCTGTGAGCCGCTCAGCTGGCTCCCGACGAAGGAGGCAGCGAACCAGACAGCTGGCAGGGGCTGAGAGGCCTGCAGGCAAGGCGTAGGCCCCGCGGCGGATCCTGCCAAAGAGCAGGACAGGCTCTGAGTCCTGGAAAGGATAGTGGCCGGCCAGCATGGTGAAGAGTGCCACGCCCAGGCTCCAGACATCTGCTGCCTTGCCTGAGTATGATGCCCGTGAGCTGAGTATTTCAGGTCCCACGTAGGCTGGGCATGCGTTCTTATCCCGCAGGGAATCATCCGGCCCAGTCAGCACACAGGTGTCCTCCAGGTTCTCCAGCACCAGCTTCTTCCTGGGATGTGGGGAGAAACATAAGGGTCAAGGCCTACCCAGAGCCTCCATGGCACTACCCCATACTGTCATCTTAGTGGCACCCACTTTCCAAGTGCCTGCCGGCCTTTGACAGACACAAGCCAGTCCTTTGATGTCTGATCCTGTTTTACAGATAACTAAGTCCAGGCTCAGAGAGGTTAAGTCATTTAAGGCCACAGAGCAATTAAATTTAACATTCTGAATGGAATACATTTTTCAACAGTCCCTTGGGAAGGGGACTGATGGGGCTAAGCCTCTCTTAAACCAGATGCAAACTTAGGGTCCAGGTAGGTATAAAATGAGAGAAACAGGAAATGTGCCAGACATTTCAGCGCAAGCCCTGCCTAAAAAGGGCACCACTAACAACACATTCTAGGGTTTATCAAGTGTCGGCTGTATTCCTGGTCCTTGGCCCAGCTTATTACCTGGCTTATCTCATTCTATCCAGGCTACAACCTGCAAGGAAGACACCATTTTACAGCCCTAGAGCATCAGCCCGGGATGGGAACCCCGGCTCGCAGATACCCAGAGCCAGTGCTGTGACCCACTCTCGTAGTTTTCAAGATGGCCCCACGTTCCCATTCTTTTCCCCAAGAGAAGTCAGGAATCCTATTTTAATGAAAAAGTCCCCATTTAAAAAATATTGGCAACCAGTTTCAATAAAAAACACAAACAGGTGAGCAGGGCAAAAAGAAAACTGTGGAACACTGGGCATGGTAGCTCACACCTGTGATCCTAGCACTTTGGGAGGCCAAGGCAGGTGGGTTACTTGAGTTCAGGAGTTCAAGACCAGCCTGGGCAACATGGTGAAACCTCATCTCTACAAAAAATACAAAAATTAGCCAGGTGTGGTGACTCGCACCTGTAGTCCCAGCTACTTGGGAGGCTGAGGCAGAAGGATATCACTTGAGCCCAGAAGGCAGAGGTTGCAATGTGCTATGATAGCTCCACTGCACTCTAGCCTGGGTGACAGAGTGAGAACCTGTCTCAAAGAAAACAAAAGTGTATCCTGCCATTTGCAATTTCTACTTTAAACAACTCCTACAGAGCACTGTAAGATGACTTTAATAGTAATCTGTCTGTTACCACTGCTATTTATTTCTTCTTTATGGCACCACTTCCTGGGTGTCCACTGGCATTTCACAAATACTGACCAATCCTATGAATCACAGTATTGTGGGATGAGGAGTGTCAGCATTATTGGCCTATTTTACAGATGAAGAAACAAAGGCTCAGGCAGGTGAAGTCATTGCTCAGGGCCAAAAAGCAGGTAAGAAGCAGAACCCAGGATTTAAACACAGGTCTATCTAACTCATGGTCTCTCTTCTACTAACGACTCTCCCGTGATTTTTCTTTTTTTCTTGAGAGACAGGGTCTCACTCTGTCACCCAGGCTGGGTCACTGCAACCCCTCAAGTAGCTGGGATCACAGGTGTGCACCACCACACCTGGCTAATTTTTCTAAATTTTTGTACAGATGGGGTTTCACTATGTTGCCTAGGCTGGCCTTGAACTGTGGGGTTCAAGCAATCCTCCTGCTTTGGCCTCCCAAAGCACTGGGATTACAGGTATCAGCCAACAGATGATTTTGTGAAAAGAGCAGGAAGCATGTTCTCTCCTCCAGAATGTGTGGGGTAGTTGTATCTACTCTGAGCTTAAAATATGTTTGAAGTTATGCACTAGCTTAAAAATTATTATAAATGCTACTTCTTTAAAAAAGGCATGCTTCTTTTAATATAAAATGTGGAAGGAAATATTAATAGAAAACCAGCCTTCGGGACTGGGCGCGGAGGCCCACACCTATAATCTCAGCACTTTGGGAGGCCAATACAGACAGAGCACTTGAGGTCAGGAGTTCGAGACCAGCCTGGCCAATATGGCAAAACCCCATCTCTATTAAAAATACAGAAATTATGCAGGCTTCCCAATTGATTGTTCTCAGAAAAAAAAAATACAAAAATTAGCCAAGTGTGGTGGTGTGTGCCTGTAATCCCAGCTACTCAAGAGGCTGAGGCAGGAGAATCGCATGAGTCCAGGAGGCAGAGGTTACAGTGTGTCAAGATCACGCCACTGCCCTCCAACCTGGGCAACAGTGCGAGACTCTGTCTCAAAAGAAAGAAAATTAGCCTTAGCAAGCACCACAGTAATAACTGCTACAGGCAAGATGGATGGCTGCTAAAATTAGTGGGTGAAAGTTGAGGAAAAACAGGATATTTATATGCTGAGCTCACCTCCCCCAAGGTATTTATCCATTACAAAGGCTAAATTAAAAACTTTAGAGGAGAGAAACCTGGCAGGTCCTACTCTAACCAAGTGATCAAGGTTACAACACAGTAATGACTATCAACTCCTGATATGATGTGGAGAGAGGCCTATCGATTCTGTGTTGTTCTTGCCAAAAATATATAACCACGGCCGGGCGTGGTGGCTCATGTCTGTAATCTCAGCATTTTAGGAGGCCGAGGTTGGTGGATCACCTGAGGTCAGGAGTTCGAGACCAGCCTGACCAACATGGTGAAACATTTTCTCTAAAAAAAAAAAAAAAAAAGAAAAAAATATATATAACTGCAATCTAACTGTGAGAAAACATCAGTCAAATCCAAATTGAGGGACATACAAAGTAACTGATCAGTACTCTTCAAAAGTCTCAAGGTTATGGTGGGCACAGTGGCTCACGCCTATAATACCAGCACTTTGGGAGGCTGAGGGGGGCACATTGCTTGAGCTCAGGAGTTCGAGGCCAGCCTGGGCAACATAGTGAGACCCCATCTCAATTAGCCAGACATGGTGGCACACACCTGTAGAACCAGCTACTCAGGAGGGTGAGGTGGGAGGATCACTTGAGCCCAGGAGTTCGAGGCTGCAGTGAGCTATGATCACACCACTGCACTCCAGCCTGGGTGACAGAGCGAGACCCTGTCTCAGAAAAAAAAAAAAAAAAAATCATGGGTCATCAAAGACAGGGAAAGACTGAGGAACTGTCTCAGATTAGAAGAGGCCAAAGAGAACACTGATAACTAAATTGGGATCCTCACTGGATCCTGCACAGCAAGGGATATTAGTGGGAAACTCGGGAAGTTGGAATAAATTTGTGGCTTAGTAAATAGTACTCTCCCAAGGTTAATTTCTTAGTTTGGGTAAGTGTACCATGGCTAGGTCAGGTGTTAACATTGGAGGAAACTGGTGGAAGGATATATAGAAACTCTTTGAACTATTTTTGTAGCTTTTCTAAAAGTCTAAAATTATTTCAAGATAAAAAGTTTTTAAAAATGTAATGGGATCACACTCCTTCCTCCACAGAAAAATTCTGTGTAACTGGCAGCTTAGTGTGCTCCCTAACACATCCTGGATGCCCTCAGGAGTCTGGAGAGGGAACAGGAGGCGAGTCCCTCTGCCCTTCTCCCCAGGAGAATTATCTTTTAAAAAACTTTCTTAGCATCTAGGCCAGGTTCTCACACCTGTAATCCCAGTACTTTGAGAGGCTGAGGCAGGTGGATCACCTAAGGTTAAGAGTTTGAGACCAGCCTGGCCAACATGGCAAAACCCCATTTCTACTAAAAGTAGAAAAAGTTCAGCCAGGCTTGGTGGTGCGTGCCTGTAGTCCCAGGTACTCAGGTGGCTGAGGCAGGAGTATAGCTTGAACCTGGGCAGAGGTTGCAGTGAGCCAAGATTGTGCCATTGCATTCCAGCCTGGGCAACAGAGAGAGACTCTGTCTCAATTAAAAAAAAAAAATTTGCATCCCAACCTAGAGAAGGAAGATTATCTTTTAATCAAAAAGTACTAATTCTCAGTTTCACAGAAAAAGTTCCTGTGCGGGGAACCTCAGACCCTGTTTTGTTTTGACTGTGGTCTTGGAATCCTGAAAACACCCTAACAATCCAGCCCTTTTCCCTACTAATGGGGAAACTGAGGCTTGGAGACACTAGGTCACCCAGAGTCAGTTGGTAAACCCAGCCAGTCCCCCTGTCCCTCTAGCTCAGATTGAATTAGGACCCAGGCTCTGGTTCAAATCCCAGCTCTACCATTTATTTCACTGTGAGATCTTGGGCAAGTTACTTGAGCTCTCTGGGCCTCAATTTCCTTGATCATATGGGGATAATAGTAATGCCTTCCCTGCTTTTGTAAGGAAGGAGACCACGGTAGATAACGCGGCGATGCTTTCATCACTGTCAGCCACTATGACTTTCGCATCTCAGTGCCCCATCCCAGCATCCCAAGGGGCTCCCAAGAGGACTTAATCAACTCTTTTTTTTTTTTTTTTTGAGATGGAATCTCACTCTGTTGCCCAGGCTGGAGTGCAGTGGCACAATCTTGGCTCACTGCAACCTGTCTCCCAGGTTCAAGCTATTCTCCTGCCTCAACCTCCCGAGTAGCTGGGATTACAGTTGTCAGCCATCACTCCGAGCTAATTTTTATATTTTTAGTAGAGACAGGGTTTCACCATGTCGGCCAGGGTGGTCTCGAACTCCTGACCTCAGGTGATCTACCCGCCTCGGCCTCCCAAAGTGCTGGGAGTACAGCCACAAGCCATGGAACCCACGCAGCCTGAGTCAGCTCTTCTCTGGTTACCAGACAGGGGCTGCGGGTCACTCCAGCCTCTGCACTTCTTGCCTAAGTTACTTTGCTTTCCTGGGCCGCAGTTTCTCTCCATCATGGCCCACCCCCTGGGTATGTCTGTGGCTAGGATCTCTGCGACCACACTCACCTCTCACAGTCAGTAAAGACAAAGCGATGCAGCTTAAGATCACGCAGGACCAGACCATGCTGGTGACAGTGTGCCACGGCGGTGGCCATCTGGCGGAAGAGCGCAGCAGCCTCAGGCTCGGGGATGCGGTGGCGGTTTCGCACCAGGCTGTGCATGTCTCCGTGGGTCCGAGTGAAAAAGGCATAAAGGAGCTGGGTACCAGCCAGGACCTCAGTGGGCCGAGCCACATGGTTGTGTGGGGGCAGCCGCGCATAGGGCTCCAGCACGGCCAGGGCTTCGTGGATGGGGTACACCTGTGGGCAGAGCATGGCGTGAGCACAGCTGGGGACTCCTGGGAGCTGGGGCTGGCATTGCAAACATTGCGAACAGTCACAGCTGACCTGTTAGACACTACCATGTGCTAGCCATTGCACTAAGTGCTTCACTTACCAAGTCATTCAGCCCTTACCACAGTCTTATAAGTAGGATGACTCGCTCCATTTTACAGTTAAGGAAGCTGAGAGGCCTCACAGCCAGCAAGCAGCACAGCTGGGATTTGAACCTGTGCACTCCATTGCCTGTGCTTTTTTTTTTTCTTTTGAGACAGTCTGGCTCTGTCACCCAGGCTGGAGTGCAGTGGTGCAACTCAGCTTACTTCAAACTCGGCCTCCTGGGTTCAAGGGATCCCCCTGTCTCAGCCTCCCGAGTAGCTGGGATTACAGGCGTGCACCACCGCACCCCGCTAATTTTTGTATTTTTAGTAGAGATGGGGTTTCACCACATTGACTAGGCTGGTCTCAAACTCCTGACCTCAGGTGATCCTCCCGCCTCAGCCTCCCAAAGGGCGGAATTACAGGTATGAGCCACCGTGCCCGACCTTTTCTTTGTGCTCTTAACTGCTACACTATATGGCCTCAAACATCAGATAAGTGAAAAATAACAAATCATCCAAACAGAAAAATAACCCTCAAAGCATCCTCCAGAAGGGCAGATGATGCAGAAGGCACCTGATGCTCATCACCCTCACAGCTCCCATCCTCTAGGCTACTGCCAACATTTATTCAGCAAGCTGGTCCTGGGTCTGCGTGGCCAGCCATGTGTCCAACTGCACTGACAGACATGGACTCTGCTCCCCCGTGCCACTGGGAAGCTAGTGCCCCCAAACTAAATATTGACAAATGCAGACAAGTGTTGCAAAGGAACCAAGAAAGATGCAGGAATAGAGCATTTTGTTTTCTTTTTAATTGTTGCTGTTGTTGTTTGAGACAGAGTTTTGCTCTTGTTGCCCAGGCTGGAGTTCAGTGGTGCAGTCTTGGCTCACTACAACCTCCGCCTCCCGGGTTCAAGTGATTTTTCCTGCCTCAGCTTCCTGAGTAGCTGGGATTATAGGCGTGTGCCACCATGCCTGGCTAAATTTTTGTATTTTTAGTAGAGACAGGGTTTTACCATGTTGGCCAGGCTGGTCTTGAACTCCTGACTTCAAGTGATCTACCTGGTTTGGCCTCCGAAAATGCTGGGATTACAGGCATAAGCCACCGCACGTGGTCTGGAATAGAGTATTTTGGAAGGGGGCACCTATTTTAGAAAGTATGGTTCAGTAGGGACTGTGGAAAAATGATCTGAATGATTCAGAGATGTCCATGAAATAAGCTTTCCGAGTAGGGACATGAGCAGTGCAAGGGCCCTGAGGCAGGAAAAAACTTGGCCTGCTCTAGAAACCCAACCAAAAATCAGTGTGGCCAGAAAGGGGTGAGGAAAGGAAAAAGAATATGAGATGAAGGTGACGAGGTTGATGGGAAATGTGTTAGGAGTCTATGGGCATCACAGCAAAAACCTCGCCCTAGCCTGAAAGGTGTGTCCCATTTTACCGATAGTAAGACTGGATTCAGAAAAGGAAGTGACTTATTAGAAGCCAGACAGCTAATAGGTGGCAGAACTAGTATACTCACTTTGTTTTGTCTGACTTTAAATCCTTTGCATGTTGTGTTGACTATGCCATGAAGAAAAATAAATAAGACACATATATATTTAATCCGTGATTAAAAAAACTTAAGTACATGACTTTAAAAATCAGCTGGGGCTGGGCGCAGTGGCTCAGCCTGTAATCCTAACGCTTCAGGAGGGTGAGGTGGGAGAATCACTTGAGGTCAGGAATTTAAGACCAGCCTCACCAACATGGTAAAATCCTGTCTCTACTAAAAATACAAAAATTAGTCAAGCGTAGTGGCAGGCACCTGTAATCCCAGCTAATCAGGAGGCTGAGGCAGGAGAATCACTTGAACCCGGGAGGTGGAGATTGCATTGAGTTACGATCATGCCACTGCACTCCAGCCTGGGTGACAGAATAAGACAAACAAAAAAAACCAGTTGGGGTGACATAGGGGAAATAACCCCAAAACAGAGATGACTTTTTTTTAGTTCCGGCGAGTGCATTGCTGCCCGTGCACTTGCACTGGCTGAACCTGCCGCCTGGATGCTCTTCCACTAGACCACGAGGCGGACTCCTTCCATTTGTTCAAGTCACTGCTCAAACGTCACCCCTCAGAGAGGTCTTCCTGGACCTCCCTTACTAGAATCACCTGCACTCATGCCCTCCTTGTCCTCTGATCTCCCTATTCCCAGATTTATTTTTCTCCATAGTGCTTGTGATTACCTGATACATTTTTTCTTTTTTTTTTTGAGACAGAGTCTTCCTCTGTTGCCCAGGCTGGAGTGCAATGGTGTGATCTCTGCTCATTGTAACCTCCACCTCCCAAGTTCAAGTGATTCTCCTGACTCAGCCTCCCAAGTAGCTGGGACTACAGGCGCACACCACCATGCCCAGCTAATTTTTGTATTTTTAGTAGAGACAGGGTTTCACCATATTGGCCAGGCTGGTCTTGAACTCCTAACCTCGTGATCCACTCGCGTCTACCTCCCAAAGTGCTGGGATTACAGGCGTGAGCCACGGCGCCCGGCCACCTGACACATATTTTACTTATTCATTTGTTTATTGTCTATATCTCCCACTAGAATGTCAGCTTGAGGAGAACAGAACTTTGTTTTTAACCACAGCATGGTATGCGGCAAATATGGGTGCTCAATGAAGTTGTGTTGATTAATGAATAAGGTGATAACTTACGAAGACAGGATATTGATCTTTCTACACACCGACCAGAAAAGCTATGGAAGTGTGGAAATGATCACCCAGCACCCGTGGTGCACACTGGCATGGGGTGAGTATGTTCCAGTGGATTTTCCCCAGTGTTTCTGGAGAATCGGGGCCCTGTGAACGCATGGTGCTTCTGTCCTGAGCCTGCTTGCGTTATTCCTCTCTCCATGGACTCACCTCCCCAGGGGGAGTGGAAAAGAACCTGTGATGCTGCAGGAAGGGGACCCAGAGTTCCGGGCTCCTTGGGGCACCTGGTTAGAGCACTGGAGATCTGCGCACAAGAGCCCTGGTGAAGCTAGGGGCTGGACTCTGTCTGGATCTACCCCGTGCTCACTGCAACTCCATCAACAGAGCAAAGCTCTGCTGTGCTCCCAGGAGGAGGAGGCCTAGGTCCTTCTTCCTCTCTGTGCATTCCCAAGGGACCCAGGCCCACGCTACTCTCCCTTGTGTATCCAGGTCCCCTTATCTTCCTTATGCTTGCCTGCCAGGACAGCCTGCCCCGATTGTGTCTGAAACACTTATCCTACATAGGCACAGGATTCTCTGGACTCAGCCTCCCGGGCCCAATCCCAGCTCTGATACCACCTGGCTCTGTCATGTGGCAAGTAACAGGCTTTCTGAGTCTCAGCGTCCTCTATCTGTAAAATGGGCACCCTGACAGTAACCACCTCACTGGTTGTGTGAAGATGAAAAGAGACTGTGCACACGAAGCAATCAACATGGAACCTGGTGTGCAGTGAATACCCATGGATACACTTCTTATTCTCATCTCTGTCCTCTTGAACGGTCACTTGCCAGTGTCCTGCATGGGCTGACCCTCGGGGGCCTTGACCCTGCCCATTTCTGTAAAATGGCCACAGGTTAGGCTCCATCACCTCTGGGGTCCCAGGAGGTGTTTTGTTTTGTTTTTTGTTTTTTGAGACGGAGTCTTGCTCTGTCGCCAGGCTGGAGTGCAGTGACGCAATCTCAGCTCACTGCAACCTCCATCTCCTGGGTTCAAGTGATTCTTCTGCTTCAGTCTCCTGAGTAGCTGGTCCTACAGGCACGCGCCACCACACCTGGCTAATTTTTTTTTTTTTTGTATTTTAGTAGAGACAGGCTTTCACCATGTTGGCCATGATGGTCCCAATCTCCCAACCTCGTGATCCGCCCGCTTCGGCCTCCCAAAGTGCTGGAACTACAGGCATGAGCCACCGCGCCTGGCCAGTCCCAGGAGTTTTGATGTCTACCATGCCCTACCCTTCTCTTGTGCAAACATCTTCAGTGGCTCTAAACAGCCCAGTGGAGGCCCCTTGTTAACACCTTCATGACCAGCTGCTGCCAACCCTCGTGTCCTGCCCCTTTCTGCACACCCTCTCCACTATGGCCATAGTGAAGTCCTTTTCATGCTCTAAAGTGCTATACCCTCACTTTTCTAGGCCTTTGCACAACTGTTCCCCCTGCCTGCAGCTCTCGTCTGCAGCCACTTCTACCTGACTAACGTCTGCTTGGCCTTTTCTGTGCCCCATGATCCCTAAGCTCTACTCCTGCAGCGTTTAGCACCATGTAGGGCCTAAGCTGTGACCTCCCCCAGGACTGGGGCTACATCTGGTTTACCTCTCTGGTATCGGTCCAGCAGGTGCTCACTGGATGCTTCCCCACTAAACACAAGAACGAATGAGTATAAGGACCCCTCTGCACCCTGGCAATCCTTTGGAGGTCTCCTTTCCAGGCCTCCTGTGATGCTGGGGGACAGTGGCCTGTGGACACATACCTTGCAGGTATACTCAGTGCTTGTAGGGCAGTGCAGGGCCCGGTAGGCCCGCCCGCCCTCCTCGGGCTCCAGGAGAACATAGGGCCCAAGACGGGAGGCAGTGGCCACAGCAGTTGCATGATCTGGAGCAGGGGGTGGGTTCAGGGGCAACAGGCAGGAGGGCAGCCTGGGCTGGGACCCGCTTCGAGCTCGTTTCTGGACAGGACACTCAGTGTCTAAGTTGTCCTCCAACTCCAACCGCTTCTTCCTGGACAGGGAACCCACAGGAGCAGCCAGAGGAGTGGCTCGCATCTAGCAAAAAGGAGAGAAAGGCACTAAAGTCAGACTGCTTGGTGGCCCCTTCTCTCCCCTGCTGGTGGGAGGGTACGGGGCACAACATTTATAGGGGGCGATTTGGCAGTGTGTGTTAAAATGACAAAGTCACATATCCTTAACTGGGTGTCCCACTTCTGGGAATTTATCCTCCCGTTAAACTTCTCACAAAAATTTAAATATGGTAAAGGCTGTTTATCAGAGCCTTGTGTCCAATAGCAAAAGCAGGACATATCCCAAATGTCCGGCAGTAGAAAGCTAGTTAAAACATCATGGTATAGCCATACAGTAGAATACTACATAGCTCTGAAAAAGGACAAGAAAGCTCTCTATATACTGATGTGTACTAATCTCCGAGATGTATTAAGAGAAGAAAGCCAAACACAGAATTATATGTTATAGAATGCTTTTATGTTTTCTTTAAAATTTTCTTCCCCAAGAGGTGGGGCCTTGCTATGTTGCTCAAGCTGGTCTCACACTCATGGCCTCAAGTGAACCTCTCATCTCAGCTTCCTAGTAGCTGGGACTCTAGGAGTGAGCCACCACACCTGGCTATGCTTTTGTGTTTAAAAAGAATATATAGCTGGGTGCAGTGGCTCATGCCTGCAATCCCAGCACTTTGGGAGGATGAGGTGGGGGGATCACAAAATCAAGAGATTGAGACCATCCTGGCCAATGTGGTGAAACCCTGTTTCTACTAAAAATACAAAAATTAGCAGGGCATGGTGGCACGTGCCTGTAGTCCCAGTTACTTGGAGGCTGAGGCAGGAGAATTGCTTGAACCCAGGAGGCTGAGGTTGCAGTGAGCTGAGATCATGCCACTGCACTCCAGCCTGGCGACAGAGCAAGACTCCATCTCAAAAAATAAAATAAAATAATATATATATATTTAAAACAAATATGTGCATAATATATATTAAAAAACATATTAAAAATATATATTTGTTTGAATATGTATACTCTCTTTCTGTGGAAGGATGCAAAAGATTAGGAGGAGACTCTTACTATCACAGCTCACTTGCAGCCTTGACCTCAGGGTTCAGGTGATCCTCCCACCTCAGCCTCCCAAATAACTGGGACTACAAGTGTGCACTACAATGCCTGGCTAATTTTTGTATTTTCTGTAGAGACGGGATCTCACTATGTTGCCCAGGCTGGTCTCAAACTCCTGAGTGCAAGCAATCCACCTGCCTCTGCCTCCCAAAGTGTTAGGATTACAAACGTGAGTGGCCGTGTTTGGCCGACTCTTTATAATTTCAAATTTGAGCCATGTAAATGTATTTCCTGGCTGGATGCAGTGGCTCATGCTTATAATCCCAGCACTTTGGAAGGCCAAGGCAGGTGGATCATGAGGTCAGGAGTTCAAGATGAGCCTGGCCAGCATAGTGAAACCCTGTCTCTACTAAAAATACAAAACTTAGCTGGGCATGGTGGTGCATGCCTGTAATCCCAGCTACTCAGGAGACTGAGACAGGAGAATCACTTGAACCTGGTGAGGTTGAAGTTGGAGTGAACTGAGATCGCACCACTGCGTTCTACTCTGGGTGACAGAGGAAGACTCCGTCCTGGAAAATAAATAAATAAATAAATAAACTATTAGCTGGGCATGATGGAACATGCCTGTAGTCCCAGCTACTCAAGAGGCTGAGGCAGGAGAATTGCTTGAACCTAAGAGTCAGAGTTTGCAGTGAGCCAAGATTGTGCCACTGCACTCCAGCCTGGGCAACAGAGCGAGAGACTCTGTCTCAAAAACAAAAAAAAAAGTATTTCCTAATCAGGAATTTACATTTAAGGAAATAAATACCTGCTTGAAAACACAGCTTGTTCCTAAAAATTATACTAAAGAAGATCAACTAGTCTTGTGATCCATGGGTCTAGTACATTCATAGATGAGAGATATGATCTTGTTCATTCACTTAACACTGTGCTAGGGAAGAGCAGTGAGTTAGCATTCTTGCCATCAGGATCTTCCAGTCCATTTGGAGGGCAGATGAGTAATTATAAAATCATATCCAAGGCTAGGTGCAGTGGCTGACACCTGTAATCTTAGCACTTTGGAAGGCCATGGCAGGAAGATAGCTTGAACCCAAAAGTTAGAGACCAGCTTGGGCAACACAGTGAGACCCCATCTCTACCAAAAAAATGTTGTTAAATTAGCTGAGTATGGTAGTGGATGCCTGTAGTTCCAGCTACTCGGGAGGCTGAAGTGGGAAGACTGCTTGAGCCTGGAGGTGGACGCTGCATTAAGCCATGTTTGTGCCGCTGCACTCCAGCCTCCTCTCTTGCTCTATTGTATGTGGTACTTCCAAGGCCAAGGTTGATGCTGGAGCTCCAGCAGAACCAGAGAGACCTCCAGGTGTTTTACACAGGAGAGAAATAACTATTTCATTTTAGCTGTTGTTAAGTGGCTGTTTCTGTATTATAGCTGAGCCTAATCCTAATTAACACATAATGGGATTTGGAATTATCCAAAGGCAGTGGGGAGCCACTGAAGGATTTTCAGCAGGGGAACATCATGCCTTTAGGGTGGATTTGAAAGTTCAAGACAGGGGCAGTGAGACTAGCTAGCAGGACCGCAAAAGCAGGAGTCCAGACAGGAGAAGGCGACCTAGGTGCTAGGTCGAGACACAAAGTCAAGGGATCATAGGAGGAGGATCAAAGGACTCAGTGGCAGACTGGATGGATTGGATAGATTGGATGTGGGGGGTGAGGGAGAGGGTGGAATCAAGATGAGGTCCAGCCTTTGGCTCCTTCAAGGAAGACAGGGCTAGTGGGAAATAAAGGTGCAACCTTTGAGAAGTACATTTTGACAATATCAAAATGAAAAACAGGCTGGGCTCAGTGCCTCATGCCTGTAATCCCAGCACTTTGGGAGGCTGAGGCAGGAAGATCACTTGAGCCCAGGAGTTTAAAACCTGCCTAGGCAATGTAGCAAGACCCTGTCCCTAAGGAAAAACAATTATCTGGTCATGATGTCACACACCTGTAATCCCAGCCATGCAGGAGGTTGAAATAGGGGAATCACTTGAGCCCAGAAGGTAAAGGCTTCAGTGAGCCATGGTCAGGCACTCTAGCCTGGGCAACAGAATGAGCCTCTCTCAAAAAAACAAAAATGAAAAACGTGTGAGCTTTGATTCAGCAATTAATCCCACTGCTAAGAATTTATCCTGTAGAGTGTGTGTGTGTGTGTGTGTGTGTGTGTGTGTGTGTGTGTAATGATGCAAATACAAGGTTATTTCTGCAGCCCTTGTGACAGAAACAATTGGCGGTCTATAATTATAGGACTGGTTACATAAATTATACTTCATCCACACAATGGAACAATTTGCAGCCATTTAAAAGGTTGAGGATGTTCTTTACAGGCTAATTGGAAGATCTCCAGAATGAACTGCTAAGTGAAAAGAAAACCACCATCCACGCAGCTGTGTGACTGTGTGTGGGGTGGCTGAAGGAGAGGGCAGTGGCATGTCAGGGCAGGAAGGTTCTCTCTAGAACCCATCTGCACAACCACTTAAACTCCATTCCAAGGAGGTACATGCCCAGGTATGAGCACTGGTGTGAGAGAGACCTCAGTCTGGTTAAAGACCTTCCCAACAGTTCAAGGCAGATTAACAGGGAAACATCAGAGTCAGTTAGCAGACAGAGGTCCACCTCTGCAAGTACACTGCTCCCAAAAGCAGGAGGTGCCTTGGAAGGGAAGGCCTCCCTATGTGAGTGAAAGGTCATGACTTTGGTTTGGTAAGAATGCAATAAAGCGTGGCTGTAGTCAGATATTCTTGGGTTCTAATCCTGTCTCAGACCCTTTCTGGCTGGTGTATACCCCTGGTCATGTTCCTCAAGCTTTCGGAGCCTCAGTTCCTGTAAAGTGGGAAGGGGATGCAAAGCTTGCAGGTTTTTAGTGATGATGAAATGAAAACACAAATGAAGAGCTTAGCATGGACCTGTTGCAGAGTAGGTGTTAGGAAGTGGTCACTGTTAGCACTCATCCTGTTATTCTTCACAGGAAGATGCTTAAGTACCATCCTTGGGAGTCTTAGAAAGCTCCCCAGGTACGAGGCGGGGATGACACTCCTTACGAGTCCTGCAGGATGATACCTGGCTGTGCACATGCTTTGTACCCTGTGCAGCAGGAGACCGCCTGCAGCCCCTCTGGCCTGCGCCACATCAGTACTCCAGGCTGCCTTGGCCCCAGCCATCCCTCAGAGTCTGGTGGGGCCTGGGATAAGCTCCACCCAGATGTGGACAGATGTGGTAACTGAATCTATAAATCTTGGGCGAGGCATTTTGCAGACCACACTGCAGAATAGAATCTGTGCTGTGGAATGAAAACAGCCCCTAATATCTACCTCTTGCTGTTCCCTGCCACACTCAGGACCCAGGGAAATAAGGGCAGGTTACATCAAGCACACACACACAAACTCAGGGCTGACAGGTGTCCACACATTCCTGAGACAGTGTCTAAGCCAGCCAGCGACAAACTCATCCAGGGCAGACAGACATTAAGTGACACACCCACTCACACACACACACAGCCCTCCCAGCTATCACACTCATGGTCTACACAAGCAAGGCCGGACCCTCAGCACCTTCACCCCGCCCCGCACCCCCCTTCCCCGCCCCGGAACCCCCACCCGCCCTGCAGCCAGGCCCCTCCCCTGGGAGCCAAAGCGAAAGGCAGCGGGTGTCCGGGTCAGGAAATTGAAGGGCCGCCCTGGGACAGGGGCGGGGTGAGGCAGAGGGAGGAAGGCGGCTCTCGTCCCCCGCCCTCCCCGGTCTGCAGGCACAGCACACACCACTTAGACACACGCGCACCGTTCACCTGCAAACCAGGAGCCACGCAGCGGGCAGAACCAGCGGCCCTCCCCGGCCCCGCGTCCCGCGCCGCGCCCTCGCTCCCACCCACTCGCTGGACTCCTGCACCCCTCGCTCCGTCCGCGGCCCGCTCCCAGGGCACCCCAGCCCTGTCCCGGCGGTGTCCCTTGCACCGCCAACCCCTGCCACCAAGTGCCCAGTCCTCCACACAGCTCTCACCATCCTCGGAGGCACAGGTCCCCGGGACCCACCCTCACCCAGAACTCTCCCCTGCAGGTCCACGCGGAGCCCCGCAGAGCCCCCAACACCCCCACAGAGGGTCCTCCAGTGCCCCCCCAGCCCTTCACCTCCCCACACGACTCCCCTGTCCCACACTCACGCAAAACAGACCCCAGCAAACCCTCCTCTAGGGGTGACAGCCGGAGCTCTCGGTCCCCGGCTTCCCCAACCCAACTCGCCTGAGGCCCGGGGGAGCGCTCGGCCCAGGAGGTCCCCCGGACAGCAGGGTCTGTTAAAGGTGTGTGTGTGCAACACGCAGATGCCCAGAGGCTCCCGGCGCCCCCTTCCCCGGCCGCCCCTTCCAACCCCCCAGCCTCCGGGCGAGTCCACTGTTCGCCCCCCGCCGAGTACCTTGTCCAGGCGTCCCGCGTGGGTCCTGGCGCCGCCGGTGCTCAGGGCCTCCAGGGCACCCGCAGGTGGGCCGGGCCTGCTGCGCTGCTGCCGAGCTCGGGACCCCCGTCCAGCTCCAGCCCCGGCCCCAGTCCCAGCAGCGGACGCGTGCTGAGCCGCCGCGAGTCTTGTAGGCGCCCAGCTCCAGGCCCGGGTGATGTAAACTGGAGCTAATCACCGCCTGTCTGATGCCCTCAGGTCCGGGATTGCACCATGCCCCGCGCCCCGCCTCTCCAGGTCACCGCCAGGGCGCGCTCCGCCCGGGCCTCTCCCGTTCGCCCCAGCCGCTGGACCCGGGGACCCCACCCTCGCCGGCCCACTAGGGGTATCTGGTCTCAATGCAGACACCGGTCACGGACTCTCCCTATCACCTCGGGAAAAAAAATTTGCTTTTCTGAGCCTCAGTTTCCCCAAGAACATTCTTTCTTCTCAGGATGGTACTTGAGAAAAAGAGCAGTGACTGATGTCCGGGTGCTTCCAGGTTTATAAAGCACGTTCCCACCACTGTCTTAGAAAACTTTTAGGAGAAGTGGACAGGCGGGACTCTCCATTCTCCCCGTTCTACCGCGAGCCAGCCTGAGGTCCAGCTATGGGCAAGTGGTCCAGAAGCTTCGGGAAGGCTTAGGGACCTAAGAGCTGACTCTGGGCTCAAATGAACCAGTGTGGCCGCCGGGTGCAATGGCTCACGCCTGAAATTCCAGCACTTTGGGAGGCCGAAGCTGGCGGATCACCTGAGGTAGGGAGTTGCAGACCAGCCTGACCAACATGGAGAAACCCCGTCTCTACTAAAAATACAAAATTAGCCGAGTGTGATGGCACATGCCTGTAATCCCAGCTACTCGGCAGGCTGAGGCAGGAGAATCGCTTGAACCCGGGAGGCGGAGGTTGCGGTGAGCCGAGGTCAGGCCACTGTGCTCCAGCCTGCCGGGGCAATAAGAGTGAAACTGCTTCTCAAAAAAAAAAAAAAAAAGAACCAGTGTGGTGCCCTGGCAAGGCCCGAGGTCTTGTGGGCTTCGCTGCTTTCCTTTGCTACAGGCAGTCCGGCCTAGTGGTGAACAGTCCCTAGAGCCAACTGGCCTAAGTGTTTCCTTCACCTTCGCTCCAACCCGCAGTGCTACCCCGGAAAAGCTACTTAAAACTCTGCCTCAATTTCCTTCTCCATAAAATGGGCTCATAATTGGGCTCATTTCATAAAGTTGTTGTAAGGGTTAAATAATTTAATACGTGTAAGACGCTTAGAACAGTGTGTGGCGCACAGCAGATGCTCAATAGTGTAAACACTGGAGACAGACAGGAAAAGGGGCCTTTCATACACTTGCACCCTAGGCCTGGGAGGACTTGGTCTTACTTGCTTTGTGAAATCTCGGCTCACCACAATCCCTGCCTCCTGGGTTCAAGTGATCCTCCTGCGTCAGCCTCCTGGGTAGCTGGGATTATAGGCATGAGCCACTACACCCAGCTAATTTTGTGTTTTTAGTTGAGATGGGATTTCTCCATGTTGGTCAGGCTGATCTCGAACTCCCAACCTCAGGTGATCTGTCCGCCTCAGCCTCCCAAAGTGCTGGGTCCAGCGTCTTTCTTAGAAATCCCTTTTAGGCCAGGTGCAGTGACTTAGAGGCCTGTAATCCCAGCACTTTGGGAGGCTGAGGTGGACCTCCCAAAGAAGTCAGGAGATCAAGACCATCCTGGCTAACATGGTGAAACCCCGTCTCAATTTTTAAAAAATACAAAAAGTTAGCTGGACATGGTGGTGCACGCCTGTAGTCCCAGTTAGGAGGCTGAGGCAGGATAATCGCTTGAACCCGGGAGGTAGAGATGGCAGTGAGCCAGATCGCGCTATTGCATTTCAGCCTAGGTGACAGAGCGAGACTCCGTCTCAAAAAAAAAGAAATTCCTTTTGGTCTGAATTCACTAGTGTCAAAAAATAACTCCTCAGCTGGGCAAGCTCAGTCATGTCTGTAATCCTAGCATTTTGGGAGGCCAAGATGGGAGGACTGCTTGAGGCCAGGAGTTCAAGAGCAGCCCAGGTAACATAGTAAGACTCTGTCTTTGCAAAGAGAAAAAAAGAGCGGGCATGGTGGTGCGAGCTTGTGGTCCCAGCTACTCGGGAAGCTGAGGCAGAAGGATCACTTGAGCCCAGGAGTTCAAGGTTACAGTGAACCATGACTGTGCCACTGCACTCCAGCTTGAGTGACAGTGAGATTCTGTCTCATAAATAAATAAATAAATAACTCCTCTAGGCAGAGGCTGGATGGGAAGCAGGGTGGAGTCATATTTGTTTTCCTCTGTCCAAATCCCTGGGGTACCAGTTCACCTGTGTCCCAGAGCCTTCAGGGCATACCAGCGTATTCTGGGATCTCATTTAACCCTGGCCACTCCCCTGCTGGGGAGGGGTGAATAAACTCATTTTCAATCCTGGGAAATTGAGACGGTTAGGAAGATCCCACAGTTGTAAGGGGTGAAGAAAGGTGGGAGGGTAGTTTCCTGAGGACCCCTCTGAAGGTATGTGGGTTTGCTTGCACATACTTA
>PVKP010021458.1:0-39079 GCA_004027715.1 Plecturocebus donacophilus | reverse complement strand
CTCCGTCTTCCCCCTGCCTGGGGACCACGCCCTGGTGTCTGTCACTGTCTCCCTCCAGCCTGCCACTCCTGGATGGCAGGACTGTCGTCTTTGAGCTCTTGGCCCCAGAACAGTGCGTGGCACTCAGAGCGGGAGGAAGGGAATCCCAACCCTCAGCCCGGCGCCTCGTGCCCAGCTTCACCTTTCTCTTTCTGTGCTGGTCCCTCCCCAGGTCTGCCCCTCTTCCTCAGCCCTGTCTGCGCCCCCCACTTCAATACGTGCTCTGCAGTCCCTACCCTTGGGGATGGGGACACTTCCAGGCTCATGGGGGCCCATTCTGGAGCTTGCCATAGTGTCTGCTGCGGCTGTGATGAAGGTGGCCTCGGGGAGAACCCACCCCTCCAGGCCTGTGCCCCTCACAGTGCTTGCACAGGGATAGCAGCTGCAACCGTGTCCCCTCAGGCTCCTCTTCAGGGAGCAGGGAGAGCATGTGGACAGGGACGGGCCTTTCAGGACCGTAGGGACCCCAGGAGACCACTTGGGAGCACGGCCTGGAAGGAGGGCCCCTGGGGCATTTGTGCCTTGAAGTGGCACAGTCCCGGGGGCCCACGCACGCTGGCAGGCTGAGAGGACGTGCAGGCGCAGGCCATGCCATGTGCTGGGTTTTCAGGCCACAGCAGTCAAGCGGGCACCATCCCTGCCATGGTGGGCTCTGGGACCAGTGGATCCGGCTGACAGTGTAGGCAGGGGAGGCCCCCAGCCTGGTACGGGGCCCTAGTGACAAGGTAAGGAAAGTTCCCAGGTCCTGCAGGGACAGCCAAAAAGCGAGGACAGGGGCACTGCAGGGCTGCGGGCGCAGGCGGGCGGGCGAGGGGGCGGCTCTGCTCACCCGTGAGGGTGGTGTGTGGACGGAGATGAGGCCGGCGGGGCTGCAGGCCCCTAAAAGCAGGCACTGAGCCAAGCAGAGGTGGCAGCTACCCACTGACACCCTCCAGGCCCCTTGGGACGGACCCCTGCCGGGAGCTGGATTTGGGGAGGTGCCGACAGAGCCGTGCCTCAGCCTCCTGCAGGCCTCGGTGGCCCTGGAGGTTGATCTGGTGGGGACAGATAAGTTCACGGCCGAAGCTCAGGGCTGGGTGGACGGGGCCACAGCTCTCCAGAGCCTCCATCTCCTCCATCCTTGGCGTCACTAGTGGCGGCAGAATAAACGTCCCCAACCATGTCCACACCCTCATCCCCGGGACCTGTGCCAATGCTACCTCAAGTGTGATAAGAGACTCTCCAGGCGGGGCTCGCAGTCAGGACCCCGACGTGGGAGATCGTCCTGGGTCATCCAGGTGGCCCCATGTCACCACCAGGGTCCTTCTGAGGAGTCAGAGGAGGAGACATGACGGGGAAGGCGGAGGTCCAAGGAATGAGGCCACTGGCCAAGGAGCCCAGCAGACTCTAGAAGCTGAAGAAGGAAGGAAAGGGACTCTCCCTGCGGCCTCTGGGCGGTGCCATCCCTGCCCGCACCTGGAACGCAGCCCCGGGAGAGCCATTTTGGACATCTGACCTCAGAAGTCTAAGGTCATAAATCTGTGTTGTTTTAAGTCACTAAGTTTGTGGCAATTTGTTACAGCAGCCACAGGAAAGTCACCCATCATCCCTCAGACCCCCCAGGCCTTTCCAGGACACCAAACTCCCCGTCTCGGTCCCCCGGTGAGGATACCTGCACAGCCACCCTCGAAGGCCAGCGCTTCGGTCTCCCCGTGGCGAGGCCCAGACTCCCCACTCCCCACGCTGGGGCCATCATCCCCTGCAGGGCAGGTCTGGAGGAGCCTTGGGCACCTCTCCCGGCAGCTCCTGCCAGGGTTCCACCCACGTGGGCTGGAGGGCATCGTGGACGACTGAGGCGTGCAGTGCAGCCAGCACAGCGATGGCGCCTGTGCCCGCCCACCGTGTTCTTCAGGCCATCAGTCACAGGAGAGGTGCTGACAGTGTTCCTGGGGCCCTTTCAAGCCCTAAACCACCAAAACCCAAACAACGCTGGCCTCCAGATTCCGCCCCGAGGCCAGGCTGCCACCGCTGCCTGGAGCCCGCAGGCCCCGGAGGCCAGCTCCACCAGGAGCCTCAGCGGGAGCCTTCCCAGGCAGACGCAGACACACTCTGGGCCCGGCCACTGTCCCCTCCAGGAGGCCTGGAGCCTGGCCATTGGCTTCTTTCTGGAGCTCTGGCCTCCAACCATAAGACTCAAGGGAAATTCAGAGAATCCCCCAGAGAGGTCCTTGGGGAATAAACGTGGCCCCAAATACATTTTGGGCAGAGCAGCAAGTTTGGGAGGAGGCAGTCGGGATCCAGGAAGGCCCAGCTTCAGCTGGCGACGATCTTCTAAGAGAACAGAGCCTCTGACTGGACCCCGGCGCCTGCTTCTGCGGGTGACGTCTGCCAGGTGGTAGGAGGCTTCATCCTGCGATGTGGAGTCCGGGGCAGTACAGGTCACGTCACCCCAGCACCCCCTGGGCATTCACGGGGTGGTCTGGGAGTGGCTTCTGCCTCAGCCCTCCTGAGTGCTGGGCAGAGCCATGCACACCCTTTCCATCTCTCCACGGTTTGGGGCTCAGTGGAGAAAGCATGGTTGGGGTGGGGAGGTGGCGCAGTGTGCTCTAGCTCTGGCTCCCCCCGGCACCTGGGAGAGCATCACCCACCCCTCACCACATCCTGCTCTAACTCCAGGCTGCAGCCAACACCCAGCTTTGCTGACCGGAGCCCCTGCCTCCTTTCAGGCCCCAGACACACTTGTCATGCCTCGTCCCCCAACCCATCGTCCCCACTAGATTGTGTTCCTGTGGCTGGGCACGGCTCACGGATGGTCCCCGCTGAGTGGTGAGGGTCTTGCATCACCATCCACACTGGGTCCCTTCCCTTTCTTGCTCAACATCCTGTCCTCATGCCCTTCTGCGTTCAGGATAAATCCAGATCCGGTGTCCAGGCCCACCCAAGCGCCCTGGAGCCTCTCTATCCCACGCCTCCTCCCGTCATCCTACGGCCAATCCAGGCCAGAGCCAGCTGCCTTCCAGTCTAAGGCCTTTGTTCCCACTGTCCCTCCTGCTGGAACTGCGTTCCCCATGTTCTTGCGAGACGGCCCGAAAGTCTCCTTCTGCGTCTCGTTCTGATGGAGGGAAGCGCGGCTCCTGCAGGTGGCTCTGCGCACACGGCGCTCGGGCGGGTGTGGCTCTGGTATTGCTCGTGGCACACTCACGCCTTTTCTAGCAACGTGGATGGAACTGGAGGCCATTATCTTGAGTGAAATATCGCAGACGCAGAAGGTCAAAGAGCGCATGTTCTCACTTATGGGGACAGTAAATAATGCACACACATGGGCGCAGGGCCTGGAGTGAGAGGCAGCGGAGACTCAGACGGGTGGGAGGAGACGTGGGCCGAGAAGCTGCGTGATGGGTGCGGAGGTGCGGATGCGCACTGCTCGGGGGACGGCTGCGTAGCGGCACAGACCTCGCCACTGTGCAGTATATCCCTTAATGGAATGCACCGGGCCCCAAATGTGTTTTTTAAAGTGCAATGGCTTTTTGTGTCTTCTGGTTCCCCTATGTGTTCCCTCCCTGGAGAGAGCATCATTCTCTAGGGAAGGAATGTCCCAGTTTGCTCCCGCCTGTCTCATCGGTGCCTGGTGCCCCTGGGTGGGAGGCGGGCGCCCAGGCAGTGTGAGTGGAATGGGAGGCCGTGGAGGAAGAGTCAGTGAGTGGGCCGACACTAGCCCCCAGCTAGGGACCCTCACAAACACCTCTGGGGAAAACCACAGTCTGGCCTCGGCCGCAGGCAACTGGGGTCTTTCAGCAAACTAAAATAGTTACCGAATTTGCCAAAATCAGGACCTGAGCTGCCTAGAGTAGAGAGTGCAGGTAATTTGGTGGGGAGGGGAAAATTGAAGACGTTTCAAAAGAGTCCCTAGAGGAGAGGAAAGGGCCAGCCTCCACCTCCAGGGCCTGTTCCACCGTGAGGGCTGCGAGAGGCCTTGAAGGAGGCGAGGGAGGCAGCCGTGTGGTCCTGGTCTCCCTCCTTGCTCTCAGCGCTCAGTGGCTCCTTAAGCTGCTGGGAGTGAGGCATCTGGAGGTTTCATTTATTGCATAGCAGCTGGTTAGCTCCAGAGGTCTATAGAAGGGATTTCAGAGCTGCTTCCTGGGGTCACAAACTCTTTGGAGTTCAATGGTACGGAGGCATCTAACATGTGGGAGTCCTGCGGACTTGCAAGACTTTCTTTTCTCAGCAAAGAAGCAAGACAGCTGGAGACACGGATGCATGAGAAATGGCAGGAGTTGAGCACACACTCACAGTGGCCCTGGGGGTCTGTGCAGGATCCAGTTCTATCTGTCACTCATGGGCCGGGAGTGACCCTTAAGCCCCCCTCCCTTCCCCCTCCGAGCACACCAAGCTCAGGACACTCGCAGCGCTGGTGGAATTGAAGGCACATTTTCAGAAGAGTCCCGGAGTTTGATGCTGGTGACTGGGGCTTCAGGTCTATGCTGCTGCCGCCACTGTGCACAAACCTCCGATCCCAAACCTCTCAGGACAGGCTTGCAGCACTGCCCGACCTGACCATGAACAGCACCAGCTCCTCGCCTGCCTGGCCTCTAGGGGTGGGGAAATCATAGGCCCGGAACTCTCCAGAGCTCTGCGTCTCAGGCAAACCTTCCCATACTCTCCCACATGGTCAGGCCCCTTCTTTCCCACCAGACTGCACAAAAGGAAGCTGAGTTCGGTGTGCCACCCACCACCCTGGGCCTCCAGCAAGCTCGGCTTCCTGAGGGCAGAGATGGGACTTGCTGAGGGAGAGGGGCCAGAAGGCTTGACTCTCCGGGATCAAGTTCTGTCTGTCCTTGGGCAAACCTTCGCTCTCTGAGTCCCGATTCCCCTGTCGGATAAGTGGAGACGATGCTTAGCTCCAAGTGGCTATAAGGGTTAAATGAAGGTGTGGATATGTTTTTGCAAACTGGGAAGGAATATAAAAATGTTTATTATGGTTGTCCTTGTAAGTGACTGCTTCTCAAAAGCACACGAGTGGGCTACCTTCGAGATTTATTTTCCTTCCCTTTTATTTGTGCACGACTTTGGAGGACTGAAAAAATTCAAAGCCAGAAGGATCTGGGCTAAAACCTCAACAGGTTGTGTTTCTAAAATTGCCAGCCAGTGAACAGGCTTGCTCTCCCTCTCTCTCCCTTTCTCCCTATCTTCATCCATACTTCCCTGCATTCATGTCTTCACCCATCATTTGTCCATCCATCATCCATCCATCCATCTCTCCATGTGTCCGTCCATCCACCCACCCATTCATCTGCTTCTTTCTCCCTCTCTCATTCCATTCATCCATTCCTCCTTCCTTATATCTACACATCCATCCATCCATCCATCCATCTTTCCATTTATCCACCTTCTCCACCTCTCCTTCCAGCACTCACAAACACTGCCTTCATGTTTGGCACAGGGAACCCGGACTTAGATCCACTCCCACCAGAGCCTGGATAGCCATGGGGCATAGACCTCAAATAACATGAAATCTCAGGACGGGGAGTGGGTGTGGAGGAACCTACAGGGGCTCAGCGAGGAATGTTAGCACCAGCCAGGGAAGGGCTATGGTCCTACAAGAGTTAACTCCACTCTTCTTGCAGCTACCTAAAGAGCTAGAGAATCTGAGCACGTCCCTCCTCCCCCGTCCCTGGCCCACCTTGACGTCTTTCTGCTCTGCCGAGGCGAAAGCCGCCTTCACTCTGCAATTTAATCCCAGTTCCCACAGCGCGGCAAGTTTCCTAGACTCGAAGACAAAGATAAAACCTTCATAATAACCACAGTGAGACAAAAAATAATAACAATCCCAGTGCTGAAAAAAAATGAGATGCTGTCGCTTACATCTCGATAAACTGTAAAATTTATCTCCTTGTGCTGATCTTCCCTCTCTATTTCATTTACAGTGGATTTGTAATAAAAAAAACTTGATAAAAATCAAAGCAACATAATCAAAATAGAAAAGTTTGACATTTATAGATGTTGTTTATTACTATAGTGTTTTAAAGTATTAAAAGGCACACCAAAATTAGTTTCTTATCAAATGTCAAATGTTCGTCAAGTTCTCGCCTCCAAACTATTTAAACTTTGTTCTTTGGAACAAAGTTGAGCGTCTCCACGGATGTGGGGGAGAGTCCCTGAAGACTCGCAGTGGTGTTTTTCCCCGCATCATCGGTCCAGTAAAAAAATCAGCCCGTCACGCTGTCTTCCTAATAAGCTTTAAGAAGGAGTTTGTTTTTCTTTTTCTTTCTCCCTGGCTTTAGAGGCAGATCTGTTGCTGTTTTTGTGTATCTTATACACTGGAGGAAATTGCAGTGATGTAAAGGTCTTCTGACCTTGACCCCATCCAGATCTGTCCCAAATGACCCCATCTTGACTCTGAACCAGCCCATCCCTTCCGCACATACAGCTGTGCAAAGAAAGACGCTCTCTCCATGGAGCCGGCCGCAGCCCTGGGTGGTACCAGGGGCAGGGGCTCAGGCTGGAGTTTGATTGCTTGGAACAGAGATCAGCTTTGATCAGCTTGAGCAAGGAGGGAGAAGGCCCTGGACAAAAACCAGGCCCGGGGGGCACAGTGAACATGGGGCGTCTGGGAGCCAAGTGTGACCCCAGGAGCATGAAGACAGTCAGGCGTGGCCACGACGTGACGGGGCTGGGTTTTCCCTTTCTAGAGTTGCAGGGAGAGGCCAGCTCCCAGGCAGGAGGTCAGGGCTGCCATCCTTCTCGAACATACCCACAGCCACCGTGGGTGTGCAGTCCAGGGCAGAGCCGAGCAGTCAGAGGAGCTGGGGTTTGCATCCGTCGTGAGCCACTCCGTTTGCGTCCTGGGCCAGATCACTTTCCCTGCTGAGTCTTAAGTTTTCCAGTGACCTGAACTCCCTTGGCCTCAGTGTCCCCATCTGTCAAATGAACAGAATTATGCTTTGGCCTGAGATGGGTTCAAGCACCAGGTGTTCATCCTTCCTGCACCTCAGCTCTCCTCTGGTTTGGGGATCTGCAGGCCCGTGGTTGAGCAGGATGTGAACCTCCTGCCCCCGAAGGAGCCTGTCTCCTCCCCCCACCTCCTGCTCCCCTGTCTTGCTCTGCAGGCCATGTCCGCTTGCAGAGGTGAGGCGCAGGACAGAGCTGTGGGTCCTGCTTCTCTCTCTCCAACCTTGTGCTTCCCCTCAACCTCCCGGCCCCATGGAGAGGCATATTCCACATTTCAGAACCTTTTGCAGGGGGCTGTGTCCTTCCAGAGCCAGCTCTCTTGAGAGTGCTCCGAGCTGGACAGCTGGTGGGTGGAAGACAGGCAAGACGGCCATGCCAAGAGACACAGCATTTCCAGATGATCAGAGGAAAAGAAGCAGGGGTGTTGCTCGTCTCAGAAAAATCTGTGCAAACAGCCGTCAGGGAAATAGCTTCCCATGAAAGTCCCATGAATAAAAAACAAGAGGAACGAGAAGTCCACTGATCCCAGAACAGACAGGAGGAGCATGGCACACACCATCAGAAGCCATCCTCCCTGCCCCACTTCTCAACAGCCACTGCGGGACGACCTGAGCTGGGCCCAAGGACTCAGCCATGGCCAGACGGGCCCTGACCCTGGGTGACCACCCTGTACGGCTCAGGGCGACAGTGCTCAAGCTGCAGGGGACCCACAGGTGGGTGGCATGCCGAAGGGAAAGCCACGCACTGCGGAAGTTTCAAGGAGGCAGGAATAAACTCTGCGACTTTGGGTTTTGAAAACACAATTGTGTTCAGGGACAGCCAGAGGTGATTTATCCCAGGCCATGTCAGGGAACTTATGACAGCATCGAACAAGCAGAACGTCCGCATTTCGGTGGCTTCATGTCACACCGTTAATTTTTACTCCCTGAACAGCCCCGTGTGTCGCTCCTGGCTCACAGGTGGCACTCCTCTTGGCTGATTCAGGGACCCCTGGGGCGCTGCATTTCAGGGGGAGTCAGAGACCTCCACGTATGGCTAGCAGATGAGGAAAGTGGCCAGGGGTATGGCCCAGCCCTGTCTCCGAAACCCCAGCCTGGAAGTGGCCACATCCCTTCCATGCACAGTCCTTTTGAGAATGAGCTTGTGCCCGTGCCTGGAAGCCAGGAGGGCTGGCAATGGGGCCCCGCTGGGAAGCCTTGTGTCTGCAGAACTCCATCCCAGGGGTCAGAGGGGCGCAGATTTGTGCAGCTTTCTGATGCTGGAGCATTTCTGGGCCTGGGATGGCCCCATGCCCCTCTGGACCGTGCACTTCCTGGTGACCCTCTGAGACAACTTCCTGGGCAGTGCTGATCATGGTGGAGTCCATGCAAGTCTGGGGACAGTGACTGGGAACTGCGCCCCTCCCGCCTGCCAGTCAGCGCCATCCTCCCCAGTGCTCAGGGAAAGGCAGATGAGAAGCCAGGAGATCCGCAGAGCATGCGGCCCAAGGGAGGTCCAGCCAGGGCCACCCAGAGGAATGGGCCCTGGCTGGGGGCAGAAGCGTCGGCTCCCTGCTGGTGTGGCCCCTGCGTTTCCTTCCCCTTTGTCTCCCTGCTGTTAAGCGAGTTTGAGGAGGTCTCAGGCATACATCAGCTGTGCTAGGGGAGCCAACGAGGGCCACTGCACTGAAGCCAGCGGGGAATCCGAGAGCGGGTCCAGGATGAGGGGCCCTCGGTGCGGCGGACAGGGACTCCCTCGCTAGTGGCCCTTCACTCAGCCCCTCTGAGCTCTGCTCCACGAGACTCCACCATGGCCTGCTGAACTCAGTTTTAGCAAAGGATCCTGCCGAGCGAGCTGGTTGAGAGCTGCCCCTCCTTGATAAATGATTGAACTCCACATCCTCATTTTCCATCCGCGGCCCCTCCCTTGGTCCATAGGCTGTCAATCCCCAGAGGGCCCCACTGTGTTCAGAGCTGAGTCCCTCTCTGCCCCTGCTGTCAAACTCTGGCGTCAAGTCTTCCTCACCATTCGTAGCTGGTCCAGATACTGTAACATATACAGGAAATACATACTTAAGAGTAGCTGGATGCATCGCACAGGCACACACACTCAGGAAACCTGGTCTGGCCCCAGAACACCTCCACACCTGAGAGGGTCCCTTTGCCCCTCCAGTCAGCACCCCAGAAACGGCGGCAATGAAGGGGACAGTCCCCATTGTGTACCCACTACAGCCTCGTCCTGGATGACAGACGGTGGGAAGGGTTGTTACTGTCAGGGACAGATGCTGTCGCCGTTGTCTGCGGCAAGGGTCCTTAGTCATAAGTAATATTGTGTGTGGGACACCAACGGCCCAGCCCAAGAAGCACTGGTCAAACTGGGTCCGGGGAAGACCTTCCAGGATGAGCTGAAGGGAGACTCAACCTGCTCATCTGGACGGACATGCTCCATCCAGCCTCAGCCCCTGGGCACCGGGGTGTCATGGGACTCACACCCCCTTCCTAGACACACAACACACCCGCAGGCATGCCCGCAGGCACACACACAGTCACACATGCTCATACACACTCATTCACAGATAGAAACACACACCCTTACAGACAGACGCTCAGACACACACTGAGAATGCTTCACTGCAGAATGTTCTCGGGAACCCCACCGAGAGGCGGAGACAATTCTTCCCATCTAGAACGTTCCTTCCAGGCCCAGGACCGGTCTTGCCTGCTGGGGGATAGGGGTTGCCAGGAGGGGCTTTTCCAGCACGGACAGTGGTGTGGGAGCTTAGGCTGACCCTGGTGCATGGAGAACAGGCATTCTGGGGTAGGAACGGCACTCACCTAGGGCTCCCTCGGTCGGGCCCTTCCGCCTCTGCCAGGACTGGGTGCAAGAGCCCGGGGCTGCACCCAGCTGCTCAGGGCAGAGTGCAGGGCAGCGTCCCTGGGGGCAAGCCCCCGGCCTCGGCCTGAGAGTGCTTCAGGGGCGCCTGGGCACCCTTCTTTGAAGGTTCTTTCTGTTTTGAAGCCTCTTTTAAGCCGCCCAAGTGCCAGCTGAGGCTATTTTGGGATCAGCCATTCATCCCAGGGCCGTCTGGCCCTTCTGCAAACTCTCATTAAATTCTTCATTGACAGAAACCAAATACTTGGTCCCAGGGCCTCCAGGCTTCCCTTATGTGTGGCCTCCTGGAGTCCTTGCCCGGGAGGCTGAGGGGGATCCTGGCTGGCCACCAAGGTCTTGTAAGTATCTTCTCCCTCAGAAATCCAAGTCTGTCTTCCAAAAGCCCCCACCCCCGCCGCCGCGTTCATGAATACCCCTCTGTGGACACTCACTGCCTGCCCGCCACCTGAGGGAGGGACAGCTTCCAGTAAGTAATTAGTGCACACAGGACCCCCGGGCACGACCTCGGAATGGGGGTGCGGAGGCCTTTGTTGGTTCGGAACGAAGCGGGGAGTTCCCAGGGCCGCAGAGCTCGGGTGGGCCCTCCAACAGCTCTGCCCCTCAGGCTCCCATGAGTTCAGCCTCTCAGGCACAAGTGTTGTCCAGAAATCTCTGGAACAGGATGAGAGGCCATTCCAGAGCCTTCCTCCCCCGAGACCCTGAAGGGGCCCAGGGAGCCTGCTGTGGGACTGAGTCCTAGATCAGAGCCAGCTCTGGGATGGGTGGGCTTGTTCCCGGGAGGCCTTCAGGGCCGCCCACCTGTCGGCACCCCTGGGCCTCTCCCTGCAGCTCTCCTGCCTTGATCTTCCAGGTGGTCCTGTGGCGAGGAGTCCCCCAGTCTGGGTGGGGTTCCTCTACCTTGACACTGTGAACCTCAGTTTCCACGAGCTTGGGAGGATGGACAGAGGCTGTGGTCAGCAGGAGAATGGGAAGCAGAAGGGAGAGGAAGAAGCTTGCCTTCTGCGGGCACCGAGGGGGCTGGGAGCCCAGGAGAGCCCCGGCCCATTACTGTAACATGTGCAGTAAATCCCATTGTATTCATGCAGAGTACTAAGCAGCAAGAAGGAGGAAGGAGCTGTTGGCACGCCACAACACAGGCGGGTCTCAGACCTACCGCGGAGCTCCAGAAGGCTGCCACGCAAATGTGCACGCTGCGTGGGGCTGCTCCTATCTGCCCAGAAGTGGGCAAGACCCATCTATGCCAAGGGCTTCATTGCTGCTGTTTCTGGGGGTGCAGTCTGCAGGGGTGAGAGGACCCTCTTGGGCGTGGAAGTGTTCTGCGGTCAGACGGAGGTTTCCTGCGTGTCTGTGCCTGTGAGATGCATCCACCTGCACACTTAAGATGTGTGCATTTTACTGCGTATGTTATGCCTTGATTTTTTAAAGTATTTAAATATTTAATCCTCAACAGCCCTATGAAACAATAAAACAGCTGGAACATCCTGATGTCTTGCTCAGGTCACCCACCACCCCAGTCCCCTCCAGATGTCAACATCTGGATGCCGATGCCGGCTTCCCCTCCACACTTCACAACCACCACCCGAGCGGGGGCTGGGAGGCGCCTCTCTGGCCGGCATTGGCGCCAGCTTTGAGCTGCCCGAGCCTGCTTCCTACGCAGGGTGCTTTAAATCTTCCAGATCACTGAGTCTTCATTTCAGAATGCTTTATTGCTCATCTTCCCACCACGCAGGGCTGCCGCCTGTGTCAGCTCGCACCAAGGGAGGAAGATAATTATACCCCACAGCGTCAGTTACATCGCACGGTAGAGAGGCACCAGGCGCCTTCCCCTTCACGATGTGCAGAGCCAAAGGGCTTTCGAAACCCTGGGCCGCTGCATCGCGATGCTGACCGTCCCGCACATCTGGATGTCGCCTCCTGGCCATTACCTCACGTCTTCCTCGGCAGGCTCTAGGGCTGGGGTCCTGAGATCTGCAGAAGCTGCCTGCAGGTCAGGGTCCAAGGGGAGCTCGGACATGGCTGTGGCGCAGACGGAGCTGAGAGTCTACGACAGCCCCGCGGAGCCCACCTGTGGCCTGCGACCAGGCAATGGGGTTGTGCTGGCCCCACACCCTCTGAATGCATCTGTGCCTGAGCCCCTGGGCTGCTTCCCACCCTCCTGCTCTGGACTTCGCCTCCCGATGCCTTGCCCTAGATGCTTCTGTTGGGGGACCCCGGAGGGCTGATGGGAACCGGAGAGTCCCGGGAAGAGGCAGGCTTCCTATTCTCCTGTAGTGTGGAGAGGATCAGAAGCCACTCATCAGTGTGGCAGATGTGGCTGGTCCCAGAGCCCTGGCTCCTACTCTAATGGGAGGACCCCAGTGAAAGCACTCACCTGCTCCCGGCAGGGTCATGTAACCCACATTCCAATAGAACCTCTAGAGAATCTAATAGGCCCATCCCAGTGGGCCTCTGCAGAGCTCCTGGTGGTGCAGCCCCAGTCCCCTTTGTGTCCCCACCACAGCCTTGTCCTGGATGGCAGATGGTGGGAAGGCTTGTTATTGTCAGGGACAGATGCTGTCACCATTGTCTGCGGCAAGGATCCTTAGTCATAAGTAATATTGTGTGTGGGACACCAACGGCCCAGCCCAAGAAGCACTGGTCAAACTGGGTCTGGGGAAGACCTTCCAGGATGAGCTGAAGGGAGGTTCAACCTGCTCATCTGGACAGACATGCTCCAGCCTCTGGGACATTATGGGACCTGGGACATTATGGGACCGACACCCCCTTCCCAGACACACAGACATACCTGCAGCACACCCACAGGCACGTACACACTCACACATGTTCGTATATACACATTCGCAGATAGAAACACACACCCTTACAGACACTCAGACACACACTCAGAGCCCTGCACATGTGCATGCACATGGGTACAAGTGCACACATGCTCACCCACACCCACATACACACTCCCTCTGGTGCACACACATGTACGTACACACATGCACAGCCAAGCAGTACACGCAGTGATCTGGGGTGCAGGCCAGCTGCTGTAACCTGGATCCAGTGACAATCTCCTGTCAGTCTGCAGAGATGAAGTCTGGCCAGTGCACACAGCCGCCCTCCTAAACAGAGTATCGTCAGCCTCAATGTCGGCTTTGGGGTTCCCTCCTTACACAGGGGTCCCCCTTTATCGGTGGGAGATACGTTCCAAGACCCCCAGTGGATGTCTGAACTTCGGGTAGGACTGAGCCTTGTTCTACCATGATTTTCCTCTCCATGTACACCTTGACCAAGTTTAATTACCAGTTAGGCACAGGGTCATTAACGACATGGCTAATAATCAGGTAGAATGATCAGCAATATGCCAGAACTGCTATCCACATGCTGGGGCCCCAGTGAGGTGAAATAAGGGTGACTTGGCCACCAGCACTGTGACTCTGTGATGGTCCACCTGGTCGCTGAGAGAGCTCCTGGTGACTGACAGGGAGGGAGGGTGCGGACGGTGTGGAGACGCTGGACAAAGGGTGGGAAGTGAGAGGTTTCATCAGGTCATGCAGAATGACGTGCAATAGGAAACTTAGGGACTGTTTCTTTCTGGGATTTCTGTTTAGTACGTTTGGACCTCAGTTGACCACAAGGGGGGACTCATATCCCTGGCATGGGAGGACGGCCCTGTCTAGGTGGTGGCGTGGCCTGAGGGGTGGGCTGGGGCTTGTGACCCTGCTGTGCACCCCCCCGCCCACGCTCCTCCTGCACTGGCCCCTGGCCCAGTTGCTGGTTCCCAAGGCAAACCTCTCTAAAGCCATGGCCAGTGACACCATGGTGCCCCGCCAGGCCCTGTCCATGGACCCATCCTGCCATCTCCCTGCCCTCTGTCCAGGGACCCATTGGTCCTCCCCAGCAGCCCCGCAGCACCCAGATCTGGGGCACATTGGCGTCCTCGAGGCCTCCTGTGACTCCTCTGCCCTCTGGGTCTCACTGCTGCCAGGTCCTGTGTGATGGTGGCCATGGACACAGACTATCAAGCAAGTGCCATTCCTCCATGTCCTGCATGGGCCAGGGCTGCTGGGGCAGGCAGCACCCACGCCTCGTGCAGGGGGAAGAGCGGCAGTGAGTGCTGCGGGCAGGGCTCAGAGGCAGCGGCCCCGGAGCACTGAGAGCCCGCCACACCTGTCCTGCTCCTCTGCAGCCATGCCCCTCCTAGGCGTCGGCCCCTCACCTCATCTCACCCCTGCAGAGGCCCAGTCCCCACCCACCGCAGCCGGTGCTAGAAACCAGGTGCCAGGAGGGAGGGAAGAAGGAGCCCAGGGGCCAGGGTCTGGCAGGAGGAGGAGAGAGGCGGTGCCCAGTCATGCCCGGCTGGTTCACCCGACCCATGGCGCATCTTCTGCGGGACTTCCTTTTCCTCCCCCTCCACTCAGGGAGTCCCAACAGGCACCAGGGCTGGGAGGGGTGGTGGGCTGAACCGTGGCCACCTCCGACACCCCAGCCCACGGATGCAACCCTATTTGGAAATGAAGTCTCTTCAGATGTAATTGAGGATCTCAGGATGAAACATCCTGGAGTGAGGGCAGGCCCTGAGCCAATGATGCATGTTCTTCGAAGAGACAGAAGAGGTCACACACACATATATACACACACACATATTCACACACACACACACGACATGCACACACACCCTAGACATGCACACGCACATTAGACATGCACGCACATACAATATGCACGCACATACAATATGCACGCACTACACATGCACTACACATGCACACATATGTGCAATACATGCACACACATATTCACACACACACTACACAATACACGCACATACACTATAGATGCACACATATGAAGACACACATGCACAATACACACATACATGCATGCACACACAGAGACACATGCACACACACACGACATGCACACATACCCTAGACAAGCACACACACATTAGACATGCAAACACACAATACACACACTGCACATGCATACATGCACTACACATGCACACACACAATACATGCACACACATGTGCAATACATGCACACACATATTCACACACACACTACACAATACATGCACATGCACTATACATGCACACGTATGAAGGCACACATGCACAATACACACACATGCATGCACACACACACATGCACACAGGAGGAGGCCATGTGAAGACAGGCAGAGATGGGGTGCTGCTATCACAAGCCGAGGAACGCTGCAGCCCCCAGAGTCTGGGAGAGGGGACGGGAAGGGCCGCCCATGGAGTCTTTGGCAGGGAGCGCTCAAGTCCAGATTTCTGGCCTCTGGAACAGTGAAGGAAAAGGTTTCCCGAGGCAGCCCAGGAAACAAATACAGGACATGGCAGCCTGATTCAGACCCCCGTGCTGACAGCAACTCTCGTATGACCTCGGGGGGCTCATTCTGCCTCTCTGAGTCTCTGTTTTCTCAGCAGAACTCCAGGGGGGATGGTGCCTCCTCCGTCACCCTCCTAGAGGCCGAGGAAGAAACGAGACCCCGGCATCTGCAGCATCTTGGAACCTGGTTCTGCTGCTCCCAGCAGAGCTCTGCCCAGCACTCTCAGGGGAGCAGAGGCCGTCGCGGCCCCGTGCTGTGTGCCTAGGGCCAACCCGGGCAGAGATGGAGGCTGTGCTGGTGCCCTCGGGTGGGGGGCGCAGATCCTGTCTAGGAGGGAGACTGTCTTTGGCCCCAGATCAGGCGCTTCCTCCCAGCTCTGGCTGGGGGCCATGCGGCGGTGGACAGCGCACAGGAAGATGGTTCCAGACAGCTGCAGTCATGTTTACTGTATACGTGCCATAGATACTGTACCATGCTCAATCAGCCGCCGACGCGGTGAGAAGAATGAGAAGGACAGGGCCTCCTTGGTTTCCAGCTTGGCCCTGAGCACCAGGATTTTCGCTCTGGAAAGCAAAGGCCACTCACGATCCCGGGGGGACCGGTCTCCGAGCCCTCTTGATAACGCATGTGCGGTGCAGGGATCGGCCAGCAACCCACGTTCCTAACGGTTCCTTGAGCACCGCAGGCTTGAGGGAGTCCCGTTGCTCTGTGGAATCTGAGCAGAAGAGAGTGAAGAGGCCCTGGAAGTTTCTCGTGACCCCCTCATGTCTCAGACCAGGAAACAGGCCCAGAAGAAAGGGGCTTGTAGGATGGTGCGCCGGGGGCCCTGCCTGGGCTCAAAGCTTGCACAGCCCACCCCCGCCTCCAGGCCAGGGCGCTGAGACGTCACCACCAGGCTGCAGGTTCCGGGAGGGGAGCTCACCCTTTGGCAAGGCTGCCGGGCCTGTCCACTCTGGGAGAAGAACTCCAGGTGACAGGAAGTCCTTCGTTTCACCAGCCAAGGCCCCCTTGCCCTGGGGCCTTACCTCTGCTCAGTTCTGCAGAGCCAAGTACTTTTCAGTTCTCCACCACTCTGCCAGGAACCCCGAACGACACCCTGGAGACAGTGATCTCAGCCCTGGGGGCCCCCATCAGCCAACAGCCCGCAGGCCTGGGACCCAGTCCTTGGACATGCTGGGTCACCTCCTATGACTGCTGGGTGTGGACCCTCCACAAATCCCACAGTGGGGGAAAAACTCCTCTGAACCATGGCCCTAGACAGCGAGAAGGTTCTCGTAAGCTGAGGTCATTCTCCAATCAAATAAGAGAAGAGCTGGGGAAATGCTTCCCAAGCTGTAAAGAGGTTACGGCTGTTTATTAGATTGTATATGTCCTGCCAGATGTCCACAGGAACGCTCACCGTCAGATCTTATGTAACTAATCTCATCATCTCATCCGTAACCATGTCCAGACTCACGCCCTCCCTAACCCGTCCCACATGTCAGATGTACACATACCGGTAACGAGAGCTGACAGATAGGGAGCCCTCAACCTGCTCTCAGTTTTCACTCATTTAATGTCCACGACACCCCCAGGCAGGAATTGCTGGGGTTCGTGTTCCCTAAGGCAAACACTGAGGCATGGGGACACTGCCATTTTCTTTGAACACACACACAGGCACACAGACACGCACACTGCACAACCACGTCAGACAAACTGCTGATGAAAGGTCGAAAGGCACAGAGTTGTTGCATGCAGATAAGCATACATTTGTAACAAATTTGCTCATTCATTTACTTATTTCAGAGAAGGATTTCAGGAAAGATGTGCTCAAGGTGACCTAAGATGCACAAGGTCCCTGCTGATGATGTCTCTGTCCTCATCTCCTTCCTGTCTCCTCTGCTGGCTCCAGCCATACAAACCTCCTTGTTATTTCCAGAACACTCATGGTCCTTTCCAGGCATGAGGCTCTGCCACCCCCACCCCACATCCAGCTCCTTTTCAATAATCAACTCTCAGCTAAAATGTCACCTCCTCAGGGAGCTCTTCTTTGCCGTCCACACTTCACCACTATTATAGAGCATTTCTTGCCTAAGCCAGTTACTATCCCGTGTTCCTGTTTTAGTCTCATCCCAGCACTTTCGGTCTTGTGCATTGACTTGTTGCTTGTAAATGTCGCTAGATTATAAGCTCCCTGAGCACCTTTGCACTTGGGTGTTGCTGTGATCCTAGCCCCTTGCCCAGTGCCTGGTATGATGAGGTGCTTGGGAAGGGAATGAATTAATGGGTTACAGGAGAATAAAATGAGTAGATGAGGAAGTAAGGCATGGACACAGCAAACAGAGCCGGACCTGAGGCCAGGCTCACAACGTGCCTGCCTTGAAATCCTGTTTACTGAGCTTCCCAGTAGCCACGATGAAGAAAGGAGCATGATGAGTCTGCTTGAGTGAAAGGATGAGTAGATATGCCACTCTAGTGGGTCTGGAGGTGTGTGGCTCTTTTTGATTTGGAGGCCAGATGTCTGTTTTTCCAAGTCCTCCCAAAGGGACAGCAGCCGTGATCTCACAGCCACGTGCCCCCAGCCTCCTCATGGCGCACACAGGCACATGCGGGGTGCGGCTGACTCTCAACACGGCCTCCTGATGGCTGTTCTCACGGGAGAGTGGAGGTGAGGAAGCGGCTTTCACGCCTGGCCCCACTGGGGGGTGACCGTGCCCACATCCAGGTGGGAAAGGCAGCCACAGGGCCCTGAGAGGAGCGGTGGTGGTGGAGATTTGGGCCAGCACGGGGCTGCAGCCTCGGTGTGGCGTCCCATCGCTCAGGAGTAGCCAAGGGAGAGCAGGGCGGCAGGAGTCATCATCTTAGGAAAGACCGTTCCCACGCACCTGGAGAGTCCTGGCAGGTAGGAGCCCAGGGCAGGCTGCAGGGGCGCCGGACTCCGAGTGCCATCCGCTCCGCTCAGACGGTAACGCAGCCCTCTCCAGAGAGGCCGAGGCGGGGGCGGTCGATACCAGCTGAGCGCAATCTGGATGTTTTGGACCGGTTTCTCCTCAAGGTGATAAAAAGTCTAACAGGGTCTGCAGGGTCTTGGCTGTGTCAAAACCCATCTGCAGAAAGCAAGGGGCTCCTCCCGGGCTCGGGTGCCCATCCAGGTTGGCCGGCCCCATGGGCTCCGGTTGCCCTCTGCCTCCCCCGGGCCCGAGCTGCGTGGCAGGAGGCAGCGGCCAGAGAAGGCATCCAGGCAGGCAGAGGATGCCAGCCGAGCGGGGCGCAGGGCGAGTCCCAGGGAAGCCAGAAAGAGCTCCAGGGCAGGCTCTGTCCACGTCTGCAGGAGGCCTCGGCGTGGGGGGGTGGATGCACAGAGCCCCCTAATGTTAAAACGACGTTTGAAGCAGGAGACGTGTGTTGATTTACATTTTCGACTCACGGGATGGAAGTCAGGGAAGTGAATAAAAAGGACTGCGATTAATTAGAAGGGAGTATAGGAAACTCCAGAAGACATTGTTGCCTCGGCGAATGGGGCCGGTGGGGAGAACTGCCGTCGGAGAGATAATGAAATCTCATCTAGCGTCTAATCCGTGTTCTCAGCCTCTGCGCAGATCAAATGGTATAAAAAATAGCAATTGACAATGGGTCTAAAATTGCTTATTGATGAAACCATGGAATTACGTGATAGAAGGAATCAATTAAGTACTAAGAGGTGAGGCCCCTGTGGAAAGAAGACGCTTGGAAATTAACAAAGGAAATTGAGTTGGGTGGTGAGAAAAGGGCTAGAAATTATCTTGCCAAAGGAAAAGTAAAAATAGAAGGCCACTTTGAAAGACTATAGCATTAAAATAACATATGATGGGGGAGAGACTTGAACATCGCCTTCACCAGGGAAAGAAGCCTCTCAAAATAGGAAGAAAACGGGGAATAATGTGCTGACCCAGCGCAAAAGCATCGAAAGCAATAAAACCCACAGAAAACAACAGCTCGAGGGAGACCATCAGGTCCGCTCTGACGTTTTCCAGAGGGGGACACTGAGGCCCCATGAGGGGCAGGTTCTGTAGAGGAGCTGCTGTTCTGCCATCCCTCCATCCCTCCTTCCTTCCACTCAGGAAGAGAAAGAGCTGACGGAGGACGTGGCCGGTAGACAATGACAGAGAGAAGGACAGAGCGAGTGAGAGAGAATGAAAGCGAGAAAGAATGACAGAGAGTGAGAGAGAAGGACAGAGAGAGAATGAGAGAGAGAGGAGAGAGAATGAGAGAGAGAGGGGAGAGAATGAGAGAGAGGAGAGAGAATGAGAGACAGAGGACAGGGAATGAGGACAGAAAGAGAACGAGAGACACACAGTGGATGAGAGAGAGAGAATGAAAAGGGAATGACAGAGGGAATGAGAGACAGGATGAGAGTGAAGGACAGAGAGAGAGAGAGAGAGAAGGACACAGAGAGAGAGAGAGAGAGAGAGAAGGACACACAGAGAGAGAGAGGGACAGGGACGCCACCAGGCCATCTAGAGCCGGGGAGGGGGACAGCCCACTTGGTGCTGAGTGTCCCACGCAGGGGCTGCGATTTGCTGGACTCGAGTTCCCATGTCCAGCCCACACGCTGAAGGGAGGAGGACCAAACCTCCAAATTCCCAAATCACCACGTTCCAGACTCGAGAGGACAGAGCAGAGACCCCTCCACGTGCCTGCTGCTCCCCGGCTGTCTGGCCCCCAGCAGCGCCATTCCACCCCATGCTCAGTCCGGAGCCCAGGCGCCTCCCGGCCAGCCCGGTCCCTGCCGCCAGCAAGCCCTGCGGGTCCCACCAGCCCTGACTCCAAACAAGGCCCCTGGCTGGGCAGCCGTGTGGGGCTCTACCCAGCTACCTCTCCTCAGCGAGCCCCTCCTCCTGACCCCCCAGCTAGAGGGACCCCATCCCCACCAGCCCTGGACACACCCGCTCGCCCAGTCCTGGGCGAGTCCTGGTTTTGTCATGGTCGCAGCACGATCGCGGCCTGATGCTACCTAACTTGTTCATGTGTTTGCTCCCCTCTTGCCTCCTACCTGCTAGTGTCAGCTCCTGGAAGCCAAGGACCTGTCCGCTGCTGCTGCTTGCCTAGAAAGCTTGATGCATAGAAAACACTCAATCCATGTTTGTTGAATGAATAAGTGACAGCCTCTGGCCTGAGCCAGATGCCCCTTGTCAGAGCTCCCACTGCAGCCTGCACTAGGTCCCCGTCCCCTGCCCTCTGAATCTCTGATCACTCAGAGCAACCCATTCCGGTGAGACTCAACTCCCCGCCAGTATCAGAGCCCCAGCACCTGGGACAGAGCAGGTGCCCCAGGGGTTTTGCTGAGTGGCTGATACGCTCAGCTCAGAGCAGGCCTTCAGGCTTCGAGTCAGATTTCAGAACTCAGACGTTCATGCAGCTCCTGCATTTTCAGACACAGAAACTGGGACCCACAGAGCACATGGTGTGTGCCCCCAGGAGCCACAGGACCAGCCGCGGCGGCCAGTGCTCTCTGCTCGGCTGGGCTGGGAGGTGGGCAGTGCTGAGATAAGAAGGCGGCGCGGGGCCTCAGGAAGTAGCATCTCCTCCTCCCTCCTCCTACTTTTGCTCAGGTGAAAATTGGATCTTCCCACCAGGAGGCTCAACCAATTCCTATCCCCTGCAGGCACTGTTCTGCTAATCATGTTGGCAAGGATGGCCGGTCACAGGCCTGGCCGCTGTCCCCAGGAGCTCCTTGTCCAAAGCTCTTTCTGGCAGCACGCTCTTTCTGAGCCAGAAGGAGACAGGCTTCCTGGGCCAGGGCAGGTGCCGCAGGGTCAGGACGCCCCAGGACTCCCCATGCCCCCGATGTGCTGTGCCCCCGATGCGCTGGTCCACACCGAGGCTGGCCCTTACTGCCTTCTGTGTGCCCAAGAGGGCAGCAAGTCAGGGAGCCGCCTTGTTCGTGGGACTTCCGTTCTGGACCAGACCCTGCACCAGGGCCTGAGGCTGCGTGACTGTGATTCAGCCCCTCCTGGCTGCTTGCCAGGCTCGGGGTGGGTCCCTGCATCCTGGCTGGCATCTTCTGTGGAACCTGAGACAGGCATTTGAGGCCCATATGGGACCTCTGTAGATGGAGTCAAGGCTTGAGGTGGGAAACCCCAATCCTCATTGCAGGTCTGCAGGGGGCCTGGGAGGGGTTCCCAGAACCTCAGTCTTCCTGTCTGAAGGGTGGGTGACGGCTCTCCTGGCTATGCCTGTGACAACTCCGCCTGCTGTGTAGGGTGAGCTCAGACACCACCATCTGGGAGAAGCTCGGATTCCCCGGGCAGCATCTCCCAGCTCCCCGCACAGTAGGTCTGGTCGACACAGCACAGGCTGGCAGGGACTGACCCATGACCGCTGGGTACCTGTGCCCTCTCGCCTCCCTGGAGACAGACCTGGCTTGTGTCTCCGCACAGGGCAGCCCCCCACCCTCCTGCTCAGCCAGATGATCCCTCCAGGCACTGTGCCTCGAAAGCCCACCCAAGGGCCCCCCACACCCTGTCCTCAGACTCTGGGGCCGTCACCCATGAAAGGGAGAGGGTGAACCCAGTGGGATGGAATAGCTACATAGAACAAACGGAAGGGAAAGGGATGTGCGCGCCAGCGTGGAAGCCACAGGCAGTGTGCAACGAATGGATCAAATTGTTATGTTATGCCGTCAGAATGATGACATTTTATGTGCTCCAGAAGAAGGCTGTGTGATCCGACCGCCTTCTGGCATTTACAAAACAAGTTCGTGGCTCTTTCTTGTTCAGTGAAAACCGTCCAGGGTAGGTGCTTTCCCTTCACTGAAAAGGACGAGAAAAGGACGCCAAAGCTCCAGCAGCCTTCGCAGCTCCAGCAGCCTTCGCGTCTCCAGCGCGCTGCTGTCATCTCTGAGGCCTTCGGGTCAGGCCTGGCTGGTCCGGCCTCAGCCAGGGCTCCAGGGGCCCCCACTTCAACGTCTCTGGAACCTGTGTCTGACCAGCAGGTTCAGACAGGCTTGGGAGGTGAACTTGGGGCAGAGGAAAGGAGCTTCCATTTCTGACGAAGCCCAGGGTCACCCCACCTGGACAGTCCCCTGACACCTGTAGGTAGCTGACATTTGCAGCCTGGTCCAACAGCCCAGGTTTTTCTGGGGCACAAAGTCACCACAATTCCAGAGAGTTTTTTCTTGTTTGTTTTTAATGCTGGGAGATGGCATGACCAAATTCATTTTACAAAGATCACTCCAGCTCATGGAGAGAAGACTGACTAAAAGGACAAATTGAAGGACAATCTACAGTACCTAAGATATTTTATAACATGGGTATTCCTTCACCAAACAATAGTGTTTCTAAGAATCCACTCAATAAGAATAATCACACAGATGCGTACGCGAAGACCTGTGATCAAGAATGTTTGCTGCGACATTATTTGTAAAAGCAAAAATAAAAGTTCTTCAGCAGAGAAATCATGAAACAAAAATAATACTTCACACAATGAAATATTACACAGACAACAAAAACGTGATGCATCTATCTGTGCCAACCTGACAACGGGTCCGGAAGTGAAACAGTCACTGCAGAAGCATACTAAACAACCCATTCGGGAAAATATCCACCTATACCCGTCCATCAAAGAGAAAGGTCTAGAATACAGATCATTACCATTGATTTCCAAGAGAAACTTTTTTTTTTTTTTTTTTTTTTTTTTTTTTTTTTTTGCAACCACAAAGGAAAGAGAAAGCAGCAAACTCTAGATTTCACTTAATGCCCGATGGGCGCCCTCATCTCTGTGGCAAAGCCTGCTGCCGAGGGAGCTGGGCCGGGGTGTGCAATTGAGATACTGTGGGATTCTGCATGCATACGTGTGGGCTTTCCTACCATTTACTGACAGTTCTGGAAGTGTGCAAGGCAAAGGCAGGTGAGGGAGAAGCTCAAGCTGCCACTCCAAGAACGTTCTTCTTGAGGAAGCGCCAAGGTGGGATGAAGCCCGAGGGTCCCTCCCACCCCTGGGTGCCGCGCAGTCCCAGGGCGGCGGGTGCCCGGAAGCCGGCGGCAGGTGCAGAGGCGAACGTTTGCAGCTGAAATCTTGCAGACACCTCCGATGACGGGAGGCTCATCAGAAACGGGTCTGGGAGCTATCAGATGAAAGACAGGTCTCGCTTTGCCTTCACATTTGTTGACTTTTTTTTCCAAGCCCCAACCATAAAGCGTGAGCTCATGTGGGCATTTGCCAGGAAGGTGCCAGCGGCCCCCGGGAGGCAGGCTTCCAGACATGGGTGTTTCCACCGTGCCCTTCAGCACACACGCGGGAGGCCTGCAGGGGAGCTGGTGCCGGAGCCCGGCGGGGCGGGGGGCCAGAGGACGGCATGCATACAATAAATAAAATAGAAAGGGATGCAGTGGATGCACTAGAACGGAAACCGTAAGACGGGATGGAATAAATGAACAAAATAAGCCCAAGTTGATAAAACAGAGTGTGCTAGACTAGGAAGTAGAAAGGAATGGAGAGAACCCACTAGACTAAACAAACAGCACGAATCATGTTGGAACTGAACAGCCGGAGGGAAATGGAGTGGAGCGGGAAACGATGGGGCTCGATTCTTGCAGTGGGAGGGGACGTGGGTCACTTTGCAAAAGAGGTCAGTTTGCAGGACACCTGGAGAGAGGGCCGGCCTCCCTTGACCAGCGCCGCCCGGAACATCGGTGGGGCCCCTGGCTGAGGCTGGCGAGGTTTCCCTCCGAGGTAAGGCAGTCTACATGCAGACCCCAGAGAGAGCCCTGGGTGAGTCCAGGACCCTGCGCCCCGCTCCGCCCAGTCGCTGACTGGGAGTTAGCCCCATCCCTGGGCTGCTGTTACCCTCATGTTCAACCAGGAGGTTTGCTGAGATAGCTTTGAAGAGTCCTCCAATCTGAGGTCCTTGACTTATTTCACAGTTACTGAGCAGTTTCCAGAAGCCGAAGGAAACCGCAGAAATATGAATCCCGTCTTTCCTGCCTCTATTCACAATTTTGATCTGTTGTTAATCATGGACATCTTTGAGTTAATTTTGATTTTGAAATGGATTGTGCTAAATATTATTATCTCAATTACTGAGATTCTCTATGTCCAATTTTGATCTTTTATCGTGGATATCTTTGCATTAATTTTGATTTTTAAATAGATTGTGCTAAAATGTTGTTTATCTCAATTACCGAGTTTTTTTTTGCATGTAAATCCTCAGCCGCCCCCACCCCCCCAAAGGGGTACCTCCAATAAGTACTTCATTTGCCTTACCCTAGTCCTATAGTTTCAGTAGGTGCCATGATGACTTCATTCCACAGAAGAAGAAACAGAGGTTCAGAGAGGTTCTCTGACTACAAGATGCCGAGAACACTTATAGGAGGGGCCACTCACTCTCTGAGAAGAAACATTACAATGACTGTGCTCTGTGAACTCACACGTGTGGCTCTTTCTGGGGCCAAGGATTTCAAGACACATGGTACTCCACCAGGGGCTAAGAGGGGACACGCAGCCCCATTGGAAGAAGGACCTGCTCATGCAAAGGGATGGTGAGTGCAACTGGAGCACGAGTCAGTGTGACTGAACTGGGGGCTGATGGGAGACCGAGATGGGGACTTTTGGGGCCAGGTGTGTCCATGCCCAGAGAATCTGCATCTCCTGCCTCTATGTCCTGGCTAGTGCCACCGGGCGTGGGTGAATGACAGAGTGACAGGCAACCGTCGGGCAGCTCTTGGCAGGGGTGGAGGCAACATGCCAGAGTGGGGATCAGTGCACCAAGAGAAGCTGCTTTCTGTGCACTGATGGTCCCGGCGCCTGCAGAAGAAAGATCCTTCCCAGCCTCAGCCTGCAGGCGGGTTGCTTTGGAATGTATGGGATCCACATACATCCTTGCCAAGTGCGAAGCACTGGAACCCAAACAGGAGATTTGACGCATGTCCCTGATTCAGACTTGGGAAGAGACTGTGGAGTGATAGTGGGACCTGTGCTTCTACTCACTGTCCGGCCACTCAGCAGCCTTCGGGAACAGGTCCCTCCCAGCCCCCACCTGTGCAGCCAGCCCCTTCCTTCTAGAAACCTTCAAGAATCTGGCAAAGCCACTGCTGGGGACACAGGACTGGGCTTGTGCCCCTGGGGAGTTCACTGTGCCAAAGGCCTGGCCCCAGTCCTGAGAGAATTGTGCGTCCAAAAGGAACTCACAGCCCCAGCTCCTGTCCAGAGTCTGTCCAGAGCTGGAAGCTGGGACCCCATCGCGGGAGTGCAGGGCCCGAGGCCCTGAGGCCCCGGTGTACTTGGCCTTGTTCTGGGGCAGCTCCCAGCGCTACAGTTGTGATAACCCTCTCCTGCCAGCAGTTACAGCGCTAATACCATGACCCTGTCCTGAGGGAGCCCATGGCCTTAAGCCACAGACCTGCCTTAAAACGTGGCCTCATCCAGAAGGAGCGCAGCATCCCAGAGACTTTATCCTGTCCTGCTGGAGAACACAGCCCTGTGACATGGCCATGAAAGACTGAATATATCAACAGACGACGGCCAGGCCATGGGTGAAAGCAGAACCCTGATCTACAGCCTGCCCAGGAAACCAGCACAAATCTACAACAGCCCAGGAAGCAAACCGACGGGAGTCAGACTCGCAGGAGGCCACACGGCCGTCTTCAGCGACGATCTAAACTGTGGCTTCTGCAACAGTTGGCCCCGACTGACCCAGACTTCACGGATAAATGACAGCCTCCCCGATTTGGCATGGGCATTAATGACTGCCTATGTCCCCAGACCCTTCAATTTTTTTTTTTTTTAAGACAGAATCTTGCACTGTTGCCCAGGCTGGAGTGTGATGACACAATCTCGGCTCACTGCAACCTCCACCTCCTGGGTTCAAGTGATTCTCCTGCCTCAGCCTCCCTAGTAGCTGTGATTACAGGCATGCACCACCATGCCCAGCTAATTTTTTGTATTTTTAGTAGAGACGGGGTTTCACTATTGGCCAGGCTAGCCTCGAACTCCTGACCTCTTGATCCACCCACCTCGGCCTCCCAAAGTGCTGGGATTACAGGTATGAGTCACCATGCCTCGCCCCTTCAATCTTAAGAAGCAAAAGCCTTAGCCTGCTGGTGGAGGGGTAGTGAAATCTGCAACCCCAGGGCACAGGCAAAAGTCCATTCTTCCTGGAGAGAAGGGCACAAGAAAAAACACTTTGCCCTTGGCATAAAGTGAAAACGCACCTTGGGCCATGCTGGATCTGACCCTGATACTAAATAGAAGCTGCAACTGCTTAGGAGGTGCAGGGAACTCCCCGACAGACCAACCACAGACAGTAGGCGGGCAGGTGAGTCTCGCCCCTGAGACCAGGTGCAAAGAACCTGCCCCAGACTGAGACTGGATCAGGACAACAGAGAAGCCCTCAGACTTCCAGCATGAGCCCGATCGAGCCGCAAACAGGAGCAGTGTATGTGTGTGGTGTGAGGTAAGGGCCCAAGGGCATTTGTTTGCATGTACATCCAGTTATCTCAGAACCATTCGTTGGAAAGGTTTTGGCAATGAATTGCCTTAGCATCTTTGTTAAAAGTCAATTGGCCATAAATATAAGGATTTGTATCTGGACTCTCAAATTCTGTTCTGCTGATCTATATGCCTATCTTTACGACAGTGTCTTATTGCCTTGACAGGTGCAGCTTTACAGTAAGTTGTGAAGTTGGGATGTGACACCCTCTACAGTAGATTGGTGGCCTCCAAGAAGATATGTCCACACCCTAATCCCGGAAAACTGTGGATTCAATCTTATTTGGAAAAAGGTTCTTTGCAGATGCAATTAAGTGAAGGATTTTAAGATGAGATGGTGCTGGATTGTCAGAGTGGGCTCTAAAATCCAATAAAAATGTTCCTATAAGAGATACACAGAGGAGAGAGCAGAGGAGAAGAGCATGCCAGCCTGCAGGCAGAGAGGAAAGTGATGTGGCCACAGCCAAGGAATGTCAAGAGCCACCAGAAGCCCAGAAGTTGGAAGGGAACAGAGAGAGAATCTCCACTGAGCCCCTGATAGGAGTGCAGCCCTGCTGACATCTGAATTCCAGACTTCTTCAAAACTGTGGGAGAACACGTTTCTGTTGTTTTAAGTCACCTAGCCTGGGATATTTTGTTAGTGCAGCCCTAGCTGACTAATACAGTGTCCTCCAACTCTGTTCTCACTCAAGATTGCTGTGGCCAGGTGCAGTGGCTCACACCTGTAATCCCAGCACTTTGGGAGATCAAAGTGGGTGGATCACTTGAGGTCAGGAGTTCAAGACCAGCCTGGTCAACATGGCAAAACCCAGTCTCTACTAAAAATACAAAAATTAGCCGGGCATGGTGGCACATGTCTGTAATCCCAGCCACTTATGAAGCCAAGGCAGGAGAATTGCTGGAACTCAGGAGGCAGAGGTTGCAGTGATCCACGATTGCACCAGTGCACTTCAGCCCAGGCAAAAGAGGAAAATTCCACCTCAAAACAAAAACAAAAACAACCAAAAAAAGCAAACAAAGATTGCTGTGGTCATTCTGAGTCTTTTGTATATAAATTTTTAAGATCAGCTTCACAGTTTCTGGTGAAGAAAATTATTTTGGAATTGCGATAAGGATTCTGTTAAAACTGTAGATAAATTTGGGGAGAATTTTCATTTAACAATATTGAGTCCTCCAATTCACAAACAAGGAACGTGTCTCCATTTAAATAGTTCTTTGATTTCCATAAACAATGTTTTCTCATTTTCAGTATATGAAACCTTGCAGTTCTTTGTTAAATTTACTCTGAAGTATTTTATGTTTGTGATGATAATGTGAAAGTATTGTGTTCTTAAATTTTTATTTCAGATTATTTATTGCTAGTGTATAGAAATAAAACTGACTTTTGTATGTTGACTCTGTAACTTTGCTGAACTTGTTTATTAGTTATATAGGATTTTTTTGTGTGGATTCTTTAGGGTTATCTATGTAAAAGCTCATGTTACCTGCAAACAGAGATAATTTTACCTCTTCCTTTGCAATTTGGATGTCTTTTACTTCTTGTCCTTACTACATTTCTCTGACTAGAACCTCCAAGACAATATTGGGTAGAAGTGATGAAAGCAGGCATTCTTGTCTCGTTACTTGACCTTAGGAGGAAAACATAATTTTTCACCATTAAGTTTGACCTTTGCTGTAGATTTTTCCTAGCTACTCTTTACCAAGTCGGGAAAGTTTCTTTCTATTCCAATTACACTGGAAGTGTTTACTTTTTAATCATGAAAAGTACTGGATTTTGTCATATGCTTTTTCAGCATAGATTGAGATGATTGTACGATTTTTATCCTTTCCTCTATTGATATGATATATTTTATTAATTTACTTTTGGTTAACCAGCTTTTCCTGGAATAAATCCCACTTGATCATGGTGTGTGGTTATTTTTATTTATATGCTACTAAATTCAGTTTGCTTGCATTTGGTTGAAAATATTTGCAGCTATAGTCACAAGGAATATTGATTTCCTTTTCTTTTGCTGTCTTTGTGTGATTTGGTATCAGGACAATGTTGGCTGCATAGTGTGAGTTGGAAAGTGTTCTCACATTTTCACTTTTTTGGTTTGCTTTGGACTAGTGTTAACTTTTCTCCAAACATTTGCTAGAGTTCACCAATGAGACCAGCTGGACATTGGCTTTTCTTTATGGGAAGTTTCCAGATTACTAACAAAGTCTCTTTACTTATCATAGGCATTAACATATTCAGATTTTCTGTTTCTTCAGTTTTGGTCATTTGTGTCTTTATAGAAAATAATTGAATTTAGATTATCTAATTTTTTGGTCCCAATAATCTCTTATAATACATTTTATTTCTATAACATTGGTAGTAATGTCCCCTTTCTCCTCATTTTAGTAATTTGAGTTTTCTCTTTTGCTCTTAGTCTACAAAAGGTGTGTCAATTTTGTTAATCTTTTCAAAGAACTGACTTTGTCTTTCTAATCTTCTCTATTGTTTTTCTATTATTTTTTGTTAATCCCCACTTTGCACTCTCCTTTTACTGGTTGGGATTGAGTTTGCGTTGTTTTTTCTAGTTTTTTAAGGTGGAGGTTTAGGCTGTGGATTTGACATTTTTCTTCTCTTCTTAATGTAGGCATTTTTCAAGTAGGCATACATTTTCCTCTGAGCACTACTTCCCTACGTACCATACTTTTGGTGTCTTGTGTTTCTGTTTGCATTCCTATCAACCTACCTTCTAATTTCCCCTGCGATTCACTCTTTGATCCATTGTTATGTAGGAGCACGTTGCTTAATTTCACATACGTGTAAATTTCCCAAATTTCCTTCTGTCGTTGACTTCTAAGTTCACCCCATGCGGTCAGAGAACATACTTTGATGATCTCTGCTCTTTTAAATTTATTGAGACTGGTTTCATGGCCTAACATATGGTCTATCCTGGAGGAAAGTCCTGCGTGCCCTTGAGAAGAATGCATATTCTGGGGCTGTTGAGTGGAATGTTCTACAGATTTCTGTTGGGTCTAGTTGGTTCACAGTGTTGTCCTAGTCTTCTTTTTCCTTATTTTGTGTAACTGCTCCATATGTTGGTGAAAGTGAGGCACTGACACCTCTATTTTAGTCGAAGTGCCTATTTTGATCTTTAATTTTGAGTTTTGTCTTTATGTCTATTAGGACTACATTGTTAGGTGCACACGTTTGTGATTGCTATTTCCTCTTGATGGATGGACACTTTTATCATTATAAAATGTCATCTCTGTTTCTAGTAATGTTTTGTCTTCAAATGCATTTTGTCTGATATTAATATAGCCACTCTAACTCTGTGTTTATATTTCCATGGTACATCTGTTTCCATTTATCAACATTTTCTGCCGGTTTGTGTCTTTGCATCTACATTGTTTCTCTTATAGATTGCATATAGTTGGATCGTACTTTTTATTCATTCTGCCAATCCTTGCATTTTAATTAAAGTTTTAATCCAATTGATATGATGTTTCACGTCATTATTATTACTATTTTCTTGAATTTTTATTTTAAGTTTGGGGTACATGTGCAGGGTGTGCAGGTTTGTTACGTAGGTAATCATGTGCCGTGGTGGTTTGCTGCACAGGTCACGTCATTATTGATAAGGTAGGATATGTTCATCATTTTGCTGTCTGTTTCCTATGTCTTATGTCCTTTTTGTTCTTATTTTCCACCATTACTGCCTTATTTTGTTTTAAATGGATATTTTCTAGTGTACTATTTTGAGTTATTTTTTTCATGGTTGTATGGAGATTACAATTATTATCTTTACTTATAACAGTTTAGTCCAGATTAATACACAGTTAATTTTAATACTACACAAAATCTTGGCTTTCCTATAGTTCTATGTCATCTTCACTCTTTTATGCTATTATTGTCATACAAAATACAACCATATACATTGCTTTCTGATCAACATAGATTTATAATTATTACTTTGTAAAGTTTGCTTTTAAATTAGAGAGGAGAAAAAAATTACAGAGATACATTTATATTGTTTCTTGGATTTACCTATATAGTTACATTTACCACTGCTCTTTGTTTCTTTATATAGATCTGAGTTACTATCTAATGTCCTTTCTTTTCAGCCTGAAGAATTCCTATAGTATTTTTCGTACGGCTGATATTATGGTTATAGGTTTTTCTCAGTTTTTGTTTATCTTTTCTTTATTTTTCGGAATAGTTTTGCTAGATATAAAACTATTGGTTGAGTCTTTGCTATTAACCCTTTCAGATGTTATGTCATTTTTTTCCTCGTCTCCACTGTTTCTGAGGAGAAGTCAATGGTTAGTCTTATTTGAAAACCATTGTTCTTTGTAAGTAGTTTTCTCTTGCTGCTTTCAATATGTTCTTTTTGCCTTTGACTTTTACCAGTTTGACTATAATGTGGTTAGGTATGGATCTCTTTCAGTTGAATCTTTGTCAAGCCTCTTGGATGTGCATATTAATGCTTTTCACCCAACTTGGGAATCTTTTCGTCATTATTTTTTCAGTTTTTTCTACTGCCTCATTCTCTTTTTCATTTGGAGGCTCCCGTTATGCGTATGTTAGTACATGGGATGATTTTTACAGATATCTGAGACTCTGTCCATTTTATCTTCATCTGTTTTTCTTCTGTTCCTATTATTCAGTGATCTCTACTGATCTATTTTTAAGTTTACCAATTTCGTTTTTCTCTCTCTCTGCCACCACTGAGAAAGAGAGAGAGAGAATGAGAGAGGAGGGAGAGAGGAAGGAGAGAGAATTTGACTCCAGGCAGTCAGATTTAATGGTCAACAATACTATTTTACTTTTCATCTGAGTAGCATTCAAAACGGTTGATCATTCCATCCTTTTTATTTATTTATTTTTTGTTATACTTTAAGTTCTGGTCTACATGTATAGAACGTGCAGGTTTGTTACATAGGTATACACATGACTTGGTGATTTGCTGCACCCGTCAACCCATCATCTACATTAGGTATTTCTCCTAATGCTATCCCTCCCCTAGCCCCGCCCCCGCCCCCAACAGGCCCTGGTGTGTGATGTTCTTCTCCCTGTGTCCATGTATTCTCATTGTTCAACTCCCATCTATAAGTGAGAACATGTGGTGTTTGGTTTTCTGTTCTTGTGTTAGTTTACTGAGAATGATGGTTTCCAGCTTCATCCATCTTCCTGCAGAGGACAAGAACTCATTCTTTTTTTATGGCTATATAGTATTCCATGGTGTATATGTGCCGTATTTTCTTTATCCAGTCTACCAATGGTGGGCATTTGGGTTATGTTTATTGCAGGCACTGTTCGTAACCTGTTAGCCTGGCTGTAGCTCACGGGTTCCATTCCAGTGCAATAGCATTTCCAGCAGCACATGATTGACTGACTGGTGGCTTTCAGTTTCAGGTCTTGGAGACAAGCAATAAAAAAAAAAAAAAAGCAAGCAATAAACATTGCTGCAATAAACATATGTGTGCATGTGTCTTTATAGTAGAATGATTTATAATCCTTTGGGTATATACTCAGTAATGAGATTGCTGGGTCAAATGATATTTCTGGTTCTAGACCTTTGAGGAATCACCACACTGTCTTCCACAATGGTTGAACCAATGTACATGCCCACCTACAATGTAAAAGCATTCCTATTTCTCCACATCCTCTCCAGCATCTGTTATTTCCTGACTTTTTAATGATCACCGTTCTAACTGGCATCAAATGGTATCTCATTGTGGTTTTTATTTGCATTTCTCTAATGACCAGTGATTATTAGCTTTTTTTTTAATGTTTATTGGCTGCATAAATGTCTTCTTTTGAAAAGTGTCCATTCATATCCTTCGCTCACTTTTTTGATGGAGTTGTTTGGTTTTTTTCTTGTAAATTTGTTTAAGTTCTTTGTAGATTCTGGATATTAGCCCTTTGTCAGTTGGATAGATTGTACAATTTCTCTCCCATTCTGTAGGTTGCCTGTTCACTCTGATGATAGTTTCTTTTGCTATGCAGAAGCTCTTTAGTTAGATCCCATTTGTCAATTTTGGCTTTTGTTGCCATTGCTTTTGGTGTTTTAGTCATGAAGTCTTTGCCCATGCCTATGTCCTGAATGGTAGTGCCTAGGTTTTCTTCTAGGGTTTTTATAGTTTTAGGTATTACATTTAAGTCTTTAATCCACCTTGAGTTAATTTTTGTATAAGATATAAGGAAGGGGTCCAGTTTCAGTTTTCTGCATATGGCTAGCCAGTTTTTCCAACACCATTTATTAAATAGGGAATTCTTTGCCCATTGCTTGTTTTTGTCAGATTTGTCAAAGATCAGATGGTTGATAAAGGGGAAATCACCACTGATCCCACAGAAATACTAACTGACATCAGAGAATACTATAAACACCTCTACTTAAATAAACTAGAAAATCTAGAAGAAATGGGTAAATTCCTAGACATATACACCCTCTGAAGACTAAACCAGGTAGAAGTTGAATCCCTCAATAGACCAATAACAAGTTCTGAAATTGAGGCAGTAATTAATAGCCTATCAACCAAAAAAAGCCCAGGGCCGGATGGATTCACAGCCAAGGATTCACAGCTGATTCTTTGTACCTTCTACCAGAGGTACAAAGAGGAGCTGATACGATTCCTTCCTGAAACTATTTTAAACAATAGAAAAAGAGAGACTCCTCCCTAACTCATTTTATGAGGTCAGCATCATTCTGATACCAAAACCTGGCAGAGACACAACAAAAAAAGAAAATTTCAGGCCAATATCCCTGATGAACACGGATGCAAAAAATCCTCAATAAAATACTGGCAAACTGAATCCAGCAGCACATCAAAAAGCTTATCCACCACGATCAAGTTAGCTTTATCCCTGGGATGGAAGAGTAGTTCAACATATGTAAATCAATAAACGTAATCCATCACATAAACAGAACTAATGACAAAAACCACATGATTATCTCAATAGATGAAGAAAAGGCCTTCAACAAAATTCAATACCCCTTCATGCTAAAACCTCTCAATAAGCTAGGTATTGATGGAAGGTATCTCAAAAGAATAAGAGCTATTTATGACAAACCCACAGCCAATATCATACTGAATGGGCAAAAGCTGGAAGCATTACCTCTGAAAACTGGCACATGACAAGGATGCCCTCTCTCACCACTCCTATTCAACATAGTATTGGAAGTTCTGGCCAGGGAAACCAGGCAAGAGAAAGAAATAAAGGGTATTCAAATAGGAAGAGAGGAAGTCAAATTGTCTTTGTTTGCAGATGATTATATATTTAGAAAACCCCGTCATCTCAGCCCAAAATCTCCTTAAGCTGATGAGCAACTTCAGCAGAGTCTCAAGATACAAAATCAATGTGCAGAAATCACAAGCATTCCCTATATACCAGTTATAGACACACAGAGAACCAAATCATGAGTGAACTCCCATTCAAAATGGCTACAAAGAGAATAAGATACCTAGGAATACAACTTACAAGGGAGGTGAAGGACATTTTCAAGGAAAACTACAAACCACTGTTCGAGGAAATTAGAGAGGACACAAACAAATTGAAAAACATTCCATGCTCATGGGTAGGAAAAATCAATATAGCAAAAATGGCCATACTGCCCAAAGTAATTTTTAGATTCAATGCTATTCCTATCAAGCTACCATTGACTTTCTTGATAGAATTAGAAAAAACTACTTTACATTTATGTGGAACCAAAAAAGAGCCTGTATAGCCAAGACTGTCCTAAGCAAAAAGAACAAAACTGGAGGCATCACACTACCTGACTTCAAACTATACTACAAGGCTACAGTAACCAAAACAGCATGGTGCCGGTATAAAAAGAGATATATAGACCAATGGAACAGAACAGAGGCCTCAGAAATAACAACACACATCTACATCCATCCCTTAAAAAATAGTTTTATTGAGATATACTTCACATAATACAAAATGTATCCATTTATAAAGTTCAGTGGTCTTTAGTATATTTACAAATAAGTGCAACCAGCATCACAATAAACTTCAGAACTTTTTTTTTTTTTTTTGTAACAACAAGAACCACACAGACTGCCTTCTCTTTCTCTTACTCTCCCAGAAGAAGAGAAGGACAATCAGCAATGGCAAACGGCAGCTGCAGCAAAGCAACACCAAACGCCAGCTTGATGCTCAGGAGAGAACTCTGTGCCTCCTCCTCGTGGTTTCTGGTGCGCTACACATTCCGAGAAACTTCTCTAGTAATGAACTATAGAAATAATCCCTGAAAGTACAGTCTTCAGAACATTTTTATTACTTCAGAAAGAAACTTGTATTCTTTAACTATCATCCTCCTACTTTCCATATGTTCTTCCTCCCAGGCCTAAGCAACTACTAATGTACTATCTGTCTCTATACATTCTCTAATTGTGGACATTTCATATAAATAGAATTATATAATTTGTGGCCTCTTGTGACTGGCTTTCCTTATCATACTTTTTTCAAGGTTAACATATATTATAGCATGTATCAATACTTAATTTCTTTTTATGGCCAAATAATATTCCACTATGTGGATATACCACATTTTGTTTATCCATTAATTAGTTGATGGGCATTTGGATTGTTTCCATCTTTTGGCTATTTCAATTTTTTTTTTGCAACTATTTTCTACCATTCTGTAGGTTGAGTTTTCTCTTTCTTGATAGTGTCCTTTGAAGAAAAAAAAACGTTAATTCTGATGAAGTCTGCTGTGTACGGTTTCACTCTGGTTGCTTGTGCTTTTGATGTTATATCGGAGATCCACCGACAAATCAAAGGTTATGAAGATATGACCCCTTCTATTTCCTTCTAGAATTCTGTAGTTTCAGTTTTTACATTCCGAAGTTTGACCCATTTTGAGTTAACTTCTGTACGCAGTGTAAGGTAAGGGTGCAACTTCATTCTTTTTCACCCGAATATCTAGTTTTCTCGGCACCATTTGTCAAAAAACCATCTTTTTCCAGTAGGTGGGCTTGGATTCTTGTCAAAAATCAGTTTACCATAGAAACGTGGGTTTATTTCTGCACTCTCAATTCTACTCCATTAATCTATTTATCGATCCTTCTGCCAGTACTGTACTATAGTAATTATTCTTGCTTTGTAGTAGGTTTTGAAGTCAGGAAGTGTGAGTCTTTCTACTTTGATCTTCTTTTTAAAGATTATTTTTGCTATTTTGAATGCCTTGAATTGCATATGAATTTTAGAACCAACTTGACAGTTTCTACAAAAAAAATGTCAGCTGAGATTCTGACAGGGATTGTGCTGAATTCACAGATCGATTTGGAGACTGTTGCCATCTTAACAATATTAAGTCTTTTAATACAGGAACACAGGATGTTTTCCCATATATTTAGAGCTGTATTAATTTATTTCAACGTTTTGTGGTTTTGAGTATAAGCTTTGCAATTCTTTTGTTAAACTTACGTCATTCTTACTATGCTTTTATAAATACAATCATTTTCTTAATTTCATTTTTAGATTGTTTACTGCAAGTGTAGAGAAACACAAGTAATTTTAATGCATTGGTCTCATATCCCAAAACCTTACTGAATTTGTTTATAAGTTCTAATAGTTTTTTAAAGTGGGTTCTTCATAATCATACATATATATGATTATGTCATAATTATGTCATGGTCGTATGTCATGATCTTGTGTGTATATATATATATATGCACATATATATACGTATATATATATATATGCACATATATATATACGTATATATATATACACAAGATCATGACATATGCAAATAGAGATAGTTTTACCCTTTTTTCCCAAATTAAATGTCTTGTGTTTTCTTTCTTTGCTAATTGCCCTGGTTGGAAACCCCAATACAATGCTGAATAGAAATGAGGAAAGCAGGCATTCTTCTCTTGGTCTTGATCTTATGAGAAAGAATCCAGTCTTTCGCCATTAAATGTGATGTTAGCTGTGAGTTTTTCTAAGATGTCCTTTGTCAGTTTCAGAAAAAATTATCTATGTTCCGAGTTTACTGTGTGTTTTCATCATCATGTTTATTGGGCTTTGTCCTATAGTTTGTCTGCATAGAGATGATCGTGTAGTTTTTGTTTTTAATTCTATTGATATAGTGTATTGTATTAATTAATTTTTGTATGTTAAACTAACTTTGTAATTCCTGAGATAAAGCTCACTTGGTTACGGTGTGGAGCTATTTTCATACGTTGCTGGATATGGTTTGCCAGTATTTTGTCAAGGATTTTGCTTGCATCCTAATAAGAGATACTGGTCTGTAGTTTTCTCTTCTTGTGATCTCTTTCTTTGGTTTTGGTATCAGGGTAATACTGGCCTCATGATACTCATAATTTGGGAAATGTTTCCTCCTCTTCTGCTTTTTGAAAGAGTTTGTAAATTCATTCTTTTAAAATGTTTGGCCTCTGATTCTTTCTTAATGTGAGTTCAAATTCATTGTTGAGGTCTCTAGTGAATTTTTAAATTTAGGTGTTGTACTTTTAAGCTCCCAAATTTACATATTTATATAAATTCTTTGTCTCCCAAATCTAACATTTAGGTCCCTTTAGAGACATTTTCTGCTGGTTGGTCTTTTTCCTTTGAATGGGCTATATGCTCCCATTTTATTGCATATGTCACAATTGTTTGTTGAAAGCTGGACATTTTAGATAACATGCTGTAACGACCCTGTCATTAGTTTCTCCCCTTCCAGGAATTGTTCTTGCTGGGTCTTTCTCTGTTTTTTTGCTTGATTGGGTTTTGATTTTTGCTGCCTGTTTGTTTAGTGGCTTTCCTGGCATAACTCTCTTTCCTGTACTATGCAACCACGAAATTCCTTTTTCCCCACCTTTTTATCAGTTTGTTTATATCTTTAAGTCTGGCCGCCTAGGGTTCAGTCCTCTGTCAATACAATTTATTGCTCAGCAAGAGTGATCGATCAAATTTTCTTAACTGCCTTGAGCATTGGGTCTCCATCCTTTGCTGAGGTTATCTGTGTGCGAATGTACACACTTTCAAATTTCAGGCAGTTTAAAAACTCTCCCTAGTTTCCCCTTTCTGCTTGTGCAGGGCCTCAAGGTCAGCAGTGAGTGACGGGGACTCCTCCTTCTCCAGGTCTTTCTTGAACATGGATATAGCCCTCCGCTCACATAGGGTCATTTAGATCCTCCGGAATATGGGGCTCTTCAAAGTTCCCTGTGGCTTTCTAGTTCTATAGGTCTTCCTTTTCAATTTTCGGCCAGGCTCTCGTTAGCCCCAACTAAAATCACAGCCTTAGGCAGCCTCGATGTTACCAGCAGATTCTTACTGTTTTTCAGTGGTGCCCTGGGCATGAAGTTGTATTTGCAGAGCTGAGTTCACAGACAAATCAAACAGCAGCAACATCACAGGAATAGAGATTTTCTAGGCAGCTTCTGGTTGGGTTAAACTACTGTCCTCTGAGTATAAGCCCTTTTTTAAATTTTCTAATTTTTTTTGAGGCAGGGTCTCACTGTGTTGCCCAGGCTGGAGTGCAGTGGTCTGATCACGGCTCACTTCAGCCTCGACCTCCTGGGCTCAAGTGACCTCGCACCTCAGCCTCCTGAGTAACTGGGACTACAGGCACATACCACCATGTCTGGCTAATTCTTAAAAATTTTTTTGAAGAGACAGGATCTTGCTATGTTGCCAGGGCTGGTCCCAAACTCCTGAGCTCAAGCAATCTTCCTGCCTCAGTCTCTCAAAGTGCTGGCATTGCAGGCATGAGCCACTGTGCCTGGCAAAAAAAAAAAAAAATTACTCTTAATTGACACATAGTGATTGTATATATTTATGGTATAGTTAATGATGTTTCTATACATACAAAGTGTAATGATCAGATCACGATAATTAGCACATCCGTCATCTCAAACATGTATCGTGTCTGTGTGTTGGGGACACTCACTATCCTCTCTTCCAGCCACAGAGTTTTGAAAGCCAATGGTCAATCCTCTTTTGGCTGCAAGGGCACTGGCTTTTCACGACCACTGCACCTCTGAGCTGGAGGCGAGTGAGTGTGAGGATAGCCTGAAGTGAAATATGCCACGGACCCACGTGTCAGGTCTCCATATACAAGCCTGGAGCCTGAAAGTCTGAAGTCCTGCTTGCCTCAGCTGATCGTCTCCCACCCCCGACCCCCCACTCCCTCCACCCCCACCCCCCCACCCCAGCCTGCCTTCCCCATTGTCCCTAATCGCCCAGAAGCTTCCTCGGACAAGCCCCTCACCCCATCCTACCATCTTAACTGTTCTTATGATCATGTGACTACCCCTCACCCCACCCTACCCTCTTAACTACTCTTACCCCACCCGCCATTGTCACTGAGCTTCTGGTCATGCGTACTCCTTGCCCCCACCACTGTAACTGATCTTACTCTGTAACTTTCCACTGCACGCCCCAAACCTGTAAAACCAACTCCTATCCCACTGCCCTTGGCTAACGCCCTTTTTGGCCTCAGCCCACCTGCACCCAGGTGAATA
>PVKP010021457.1:0-39112 GCA_004027715.1 Plecturocebus donacophilus | reverse complement strand
TATCAGTGTAGTATCAGCAGATATTTTTTCTCTTTAGACATTATACTTTTTTTCTCCATATTTTATTATTCCATTTCCCAAAGAACACAATTGTACATTTAAGAGCAGTGTTTCTAACAGTTTTTTCCCAAGCCATGTGATAGAAACTGTCACGGAAACTGAAACTCCTCTGGGAGTGGAACTTGCTTGGGCCTTGACAGGGTGGGCAGAAGATGATGTCAAAAAGGATCAGGTGGCATTTGGCATTTTGCCATTGGCTAAAGTGGAGTCAGAGCTAGTTACCATTTTCTCTCTGTCTTGAGGTTCATGCCTGTCATCTTCTCAAAATACCTCCAGGCCTGTAGGGACAGTGAACAGTAATGACCAAATCAAAAACTTTAAGAAGGATATCATAAACTAAATGCAGGGAAAAAAGGTGGCTCACACTTGGAATCACAGCACTTTGGGAGGCAAAGGCAGGAGGATCACTTGCAACCAGGAGTTCGAGACCAGCCTGGGCAACATAGCAAGATCTCATCTCTTAAAAAAAAAAAGAAAAAGAAAAAAAAGAAAAACTTAGCTGGGAATAGTGGTACATGCCCGTAATCCCAGCTACCTGGGTGGCTGAGGTGGGAGGATTGCTTGAGCTCAGGAATTCTAGGCTACAGTGAGCCATGATTGTGCCACTGTGCTCCAGGTAGCCTGGGTGACAAAAGCCAGACTGTGTCTCTACAAAAAAAAATAGAAAGAAAAAGAAATATGTATGAAGGAAAGGCTACAATGTTAGATGAGGAGTGAATAGTATGATAGAAAGGGCACCAGCTTTGCAGGTAGGGCACATACATGGTGGCCATGGTTTTGACTCTTTGTGGGACACTAAATATGTGTCTAAATTTCTTAATCCATGAAATGGGAGGTTTGGCTTAGCTCATGATTTTTCATGTTGTGAAAGCAATGTTTGATACTGTGTAGGTACACAGATATTGATTAAATGTGCAAGGAATAAAATAATTATAGAGAGCCTAGGTAATTAAGGCATGAGCCAGGGGTCAAGGTGAAGGGAAGTTGGAAATTGGCCATCTCCTACTTCTTACCTGTCCCACCTTCACCTGTGTAGCATAGTATTGGCTTCTACTACTTTGAGAAGTATTTGAACAACACTAGGTTAGATGATCCCTCTCTAAGCTTAAATATGTCATGCTGCTGATGCTGACACCAGCCCATTTCTTTCTTCTCACTTACGTGCTTTATTTTTGAGACAGGGTCTTGATGTTGCCCAGGCTGGAGTGTGGGGGCGTGATCACAGCTCACTGTACCCTTGACCTTCAGGGCTCAAATGAGCTCCCACCTTAACCTCCTGAGTCTCTAGGACTACAAGCGTGTGACATTATGCCTGGTTAATTTCTTATTTTTTGTAGAGATGGAGTCTTTGTATGTTGTCCAGGCTGGTCTCGAGCTCCTGGGCTCAAGCCATCCTCCTGCCTCAGCCTCCCAAAGTTCTGGGATTACAGGCACAAGCCACCATTCCCAGCTGCTGTATACTTTTTACCAAGGTGAGAGTTGCACGAGAATAAATGCAGTTTTGTCAGATGTAGGGGAGGAAGTCCGAGGTGCTGTGTTTGTTTCCTAGGGATGCTGTAACAAAGTACCACAAACTTTGATGGATGGCTTATAACAACAGAAAGATCTAGAGGTCAGAAGTCCAAAATCCAAGTGTTAGCAGGGCTAGTTCCTTCTGGAGGTTCTGAGGGAGAACTTGATCTATGCCCCTCTCTTAGCTTCTGGTGGTTATTGGCAATACTTGGTATTTTGGCTTGCAGGTCCATTACTGCAGTCTCTGCATCTGTCTTCACATGACATTCTCCCCTGCATTTCTCTGTCCAAATTTCTCTCTTATAAGGACATCAGATCATTGAATTAGAGTCTCTAATCCAATTTAGGTGGCTCCTAATCTAATATGACATCATTTTAACTTGATTACATTTTCACAGACCCTATTTTCAAATAAGGTAATGTTCACAGGTAATGGAGTAAGGAACATATCCTTTCTGGGGGACAGTACAGTCCACAGCAGGTGTTAAAGTTGGGGGTAAGCAGTTTCTTTAAAATTGTGATTCAGTTCCCTGAATTCATTTCTTTTCATTAGAGCTAGGTCTGTCAGAGGAATTGGGATATAGCAAACCAAAAATTCATATCTGCTAGAATGTATCCACGTGGCCTCAAGTCAAAATGGTGGATGGCATAGCCTTAGACTATATAACTATTAGAAAGACTCTTATAGAGACTAAGAATTGTTTTTTTTACACATACCGTTTTTACTTTGAGATTAGTTGTTTGGCCTTTTTTTAAATTTTTTTATTCTGATGGAGCTTTTAGTTCCTTTATGAATGTCACAAGCTGGGTTCTCTGAGAAAGTGGGTGCTTTGGGAAGCAGATACAGACAATTTAGCATGCAGAATGTTGATTAGGGCTTTCCCATAGGATCCAGACTCGGGATGGAGAAGCTGAGCTACCTTGCAGGCCCAGTTGTAGCATAGTCTTGGCCAACCCCATTGGAATAGCCCTTTGAAGCCATCCTGGGTTGGGCTTGGTAGCCAGGCCTGTACACCCTCAGTTGGTCAGGATGACTTGCCGGGAAAAGGGCAAGATGTCGGTGAGGCAGTTTTCTGTGGCCACGGCAGGACTCGAAGGAGCTGGCAGATCACTCCCAGCAGCTGGGGCTGCATGCCCTTCAGTTGAGGCTCTGGGTTGTACATCACAGTGTGCTACAGCTGGACAATATTTTTCTTAGAAAATTTTTTTACTTCATTTGACTCATTGGTTGGCCTTCTGGAGAAATATGGGTAAGTCTCTTCTTCTTTCTCTGTGACTCTTCTCATCCCACTTCCCACCCACCCCCCTTACTGAATAATCATGTGTGTGATACGTGTGTGTGTCTATGTACAAACAGAGTTACAGTGCACAATTAACCTTTTCTTCTTGTGGAAGCTGACTCCGACCAGAATGCTTCATCTTCACCTCTTCCCAAAGGACATAAAGACAGAAAGGGGATTTTGCTATAACATAGAATACAGAGTGGTGATTCAGGTATAGAGCAAGGTGTGGTGGGTTGGTGGTATAAGGAGCACAGAATAATGAAATTAATTGATATGAGGCTGTCTCCAGGAAGGAAAGAATGACAGACGGTTGAAAGAAGGGTAATAATCAAATATGAGTGCCTATAGCTGGGAGCAGTGGCTCATGCTTATAATCCCAACACTTTAGGTGGTTGAGATGGGAGGATCACTTGAGGCCAAGAGTTCAAGACCAGCCTGGGCAACATGCTGAGACTCCGTCTCTACCAAAAAAAAAAAAAAAAAAAAGTTAGCCCGGTGTGGTGGGTGCACGCCTGTAGTCCCAGCTACTGTGGAGGATGAGGTAGGAGGATCACTTGAGCTTAGGAGTTCTAGGCTGTAGTTACCTATGATTGTACCACTACACCTCCAGCCTGGATGACAGAAGAAGATGTTATCTCTTCAAAAAAAATAAAAATGACTTTCTTATATAAATTGAAGCCTAGCTCCCTTGAGTTCAAATGGAAATATTCTGTGAGTAGTTAGAAATACAGACTGAGAAGACAAGGAAGGAGAACGATTTGTAGGGGTGACTTTTGTATCAATTACATAAATCTTTGAGATTGTGCAACATGAATGCCAGACATGGAAACATGAATGTTCAAGGGTCTGTAACACAGCTGTCAAGTTATATAGTTACTGGTAGTTAGGTAATAGTTGGAAGATTCTGGTAGTTATATAGTTACTGGTAGTTAGAAAATGCTTGATTCATTTGGATAAGATTATCCTGATTAAAATTTCAAGTATAATAACTTCTTTCTTTCTAGAGTTGTCTAATTTCATGTTCACTTGAATACTTGTTACTAACCTCAGAATCAAGAATTTCACACTAGAGAACTTGACCGGGATTTATAAAAAAGGAATAACCAATTTTATAGTTAACATGAGTCACTTGGAAGTTGATTTTTATGTTTAATGTTTGGATTGTTAGCTATTTTTCTTCCATGTTTGTTTTTGCTTTTTAGAGCCATACAGTGTGTATTTTTACTGCCTGTTTTCTTCCTTTACATTTACCTTGTAACATAATATTTGTGACTTGAACATATCTGAAATTTTAAGGAGATATCCTTATAGGGCTCTACAGATAGTCATTTTTGAGGGGAAAGGTTTTAATTAACATAAAATTCGAGTCCAAGATGTTTCACCTTTGTTAAGTATGATACTTTGCTGAGTATTTAAAATGTGTTTTTGAGAATGTTACTGTCTTTAAAGTATTTGTATTTGAGGTTTTGAGAAATATATTTTATTAATTTAGGGAGAGTTCCATAAGATAGATAAACATCAATGCTAGCTTTGGCTTAAAAGCTAGTAGGAATTCTCAATGTGTTTCCCAGATTCAAGGATGCCTCAAAGTACAATTAAATTTGGTAGCATTTCTAAACGTTTTTAGCAACTGTGCCCAATACTTAGCAAACGTTCATTAAATACAGGTACTCCTGTTCTAGCTGGCTTTCTTCCACCAGCTCCTGGAGTGCTCCCTCTTGTTCTAGTCCATGAACACTAGTGTGCTATACACTGCCATCCTCAGTTTTAGAGCCACTGACCAGTTGAGTTCATTGCCTAGTGGAAGCTCTGCCATTAACATCCCATTCTCAGATGACTGTCTTTTGGTCCACTAAAAACTGATTACTTTGTCAAGTGTAAAGAGACCTAAGATCATCTTAATGTTGGTAAGTACATCTTTGATATTAAATTGGCTGCGTAGGAAGTCTGCACGGATGTAGGCAGGGCATGGTGGACTCTGCCCTCGTAACCATTCCAGAGAATGCACTGAGAATGAAGACAACCAGTAAGCCCCTAAGTATAGTGGGAAATGGGAGAATGTGGAAGTTTCTAATACCATATAAAAGGGAATACTAATTGATTTACTGTATAGAATAGTACAATTTATACAAGTTATTTAAAGGAAAGAAAAGTAGAGGGATATAATTGATTATCTTATTCCTAAATCACATCGTCAGTTTAATTTTTTAATCCTGGGAATTCAGGATATAAAGACCTCAGGTCAGGTGATCTATGCCTTTATATTAATAACTTGGACCTTGGGGAAAATTCTTCCTGATTAGAACGTCTCCTATATCCCAAGCTGTGTTCCAGGGAAGCAAAAGGAGTCAGTGAATGAATGAATGAATGAATGTCATCTACTACTTTGTTTCCTTCTTGAAGATTCCAGATGCATATTAGCATATTAAAAGTTTCAAGATGTCCTGAAATAAACAAACCTGCCCTTGTTTCAGCTTTGGTATTTCCCTAATTTATGCAGAATGAAGAAATTTATAGCAAAGGAATATATTTTTATATCATCCAGAATATACTTTGGAGAAACTGTTTAGCAGGTTGTCCTTTAAATGATGATACTGTTTATTTAAATATCTTCCTACGGTCAGAAGAATTACTATAGTTATCTTAAGACCCATGTCTAGGGCTAGGCCTGTAGAGTGGTTCACACCTGTAATCCCAGCACTTTGGGAGAGGCTGGTGGAACACGAGGTCAAGAGATCGAGACCATCCTGGCTAACATGATGAAACGCCATCTCTACTAAAAATACAAAAATCAGCGGGGCCTGGTGGCGGGCGCCTGTAGTCCCAGCTACTTGGGAGGCTGAGGCAGGACAGTTGCTTGAACCCGGGAGGTGGAGGTTGCAGTGAGCCGAGTTCGCACACTGCACTCCAGCCTGGCGGCAGAGTGAGACTTTGTCTCAAAAACAAAACAAAACAAAACAAACAGACAAGAACCATATCTAAAGGCTTGATTTAATGTTGGAGGCATATAATTAATGGATGAGAAATGAATACATGTACTACTTTGATCCTATTCTGAGTTCTCCAGTATATACCTTTTTGCATAATCAAACAGAAAATTTTATTTGGACTCTTTTAAAATTTTTAAGCATTGGGATATGAATCAGATAATCCGTATAAAATTTTCATATAGAATTTCATATAGAATTGACAGATATAAACCCATTATTGAAGTATTGCTTGTTACCTAAGTCCATTTTGGAGAACTGTAATTTGTATTACTTGGCTATGGCTTTTATAGTAATTTAAAAAAAGTTAACTCACTGTCTTACCAGTGAGTTACAGAATTTCATGTTACCTTTCCCCCACTCATTGAAACAGACTGTAGATCACTTTGTGGTTTTGAGTTGAGTAATTGAAAGCTATAGAATTTACATGCCCAGACATTTTTAATGAGCAACAGTATCACTTTGAAAAATTGTTTTGGTGTACTGTGATCTAGTATTTTATATGATAAAATGTTTCAGTGTTGACTTAAGTGGGTTTCATCATTTTGGAGCTTTTTGAATTTTCAAAAGGTGTAAAAATTATTTTAATTTTTTTCTAAGTAAACCTAGGGTTTTGGAATTTGTACTTCTTAATGTGTAGATGTTTCAGTTTCTCCTAATTGAAATTTTTTAATTTCAAAAATTTAGTTATTTCATCCCTTTTCCAACGGTTTTTCTAAAAGCATTCAGAATTTCATAATAATTATTTTGTTTTATCTTGTTTTTGTATTTTGTTTGATAGCTATTTTGTTACCTTTTGCAAGGAAGGAGTATTTGTTTCAGTTGTAAATGTATACGTTTCTCCCTTCCCCTTGGGCCCAAATGTTTTATGCTTCCTGTCTTGTAAACTGTCTGAGGTGAGCTTTACCCCTGCTAGGTAAAAAAGTCATTTTGAAGTCAAATTATATCCCTGTTTGCCAATGATATGCTCTTATATCTAGAAAAACCTAAAGACGCCAGAAAAAACCTCCTAGATTTAATAAATAAATTTAATAAAGTTGCAGGATACAAAATCAGCATACAAAAATCAGTAATGTTTCTGTATACCAATAACGATCTAGCTGAGAAGGAAGCCAAGAAGTCAGTCCCATTTATAACAGCTATAAAAAAAAATAAGTTACCTAGGAATACATTTAACCAAGGAGGTGAAAATCTCTACAAGGAAGACGACAAAACACTGATGAAAGAAACTGCAGATGACAAATAAATGGAAAAACATCCCATGGTCATGGATTGGAAGAATTATTATTAAAGTAACCATACTACCCAAAGCAATCTGCAGATTCAATGTAACCCCTATCAAAATACCAATGTCATGTTTTACAGAATTAAAAAAAAATCCTAAAATTCATATGAAATCAAACAAAGCAATCTGAGCAGAAAGAACAAAGCTGGGGGTATCACATTACCTGACTTCGAATTGTATTACAAGGCTATAGTAACCAAAACAGCCTGGTACTGGTGTAAAAATGGATGTATAGACCAATGGAACAGGATAGAGAACCCAGAAATTAAGCCACATATTTACAGCAAACTGATCTTTGACAAAGCCAATAACAGCATACACTAGAAAAAGGATACTCTTAAATAAATGGTGCTCAAAAATTGGATTGCCCTATGTATGAGAATGAAATTGGACCCCAGTCTTTCACCATATACAAAAAATCAGCTCAAGATGGATTAAAGACCTAAATGTTAGACCCAAAACTATAAAGATACTAGAAGAAAGCCTAGGGAAAACTCTTCTGGACGTTGATATAGGCAAAGAATCTGTGACTAAGACCTCAAAAACACAGACAACTAAAACAGAAATAGACAAATGGGACTTAATGAAACTGAAAAGCTTCTGCAGAGCAAAAGAAATAATCAGCAGTTTGAAGAGACAGCCTGTAGAATGAGAGAAAATATTTGCAAGCTATTTATCCGATAGGGAACTAATATCCAGAATATACAAGAAATTCAAGCACTTTAACAACAAAAACAACAAGTGCCCATTAAAAAATGGGCAAAGGACATGTTTCCTTTTTTAAAAGGAAGACATACATATGGCCTACACATATATGAAGAAAAGCTCAGCATCACCAATCATCAGAGAAATGCAAACCAAAACCAGAAAGAGATAGCATCTTTCCCAGTCGGAATGGCTGTATTAAAAAGACCAAAAAAAAAAAAACCCCCAAAATAGATATTTGTACAGGTGGAGAGAAAAGGGAACTCTTAAACATTTGTAGTGGGAATGTAAATTAGTATAGTTTCTATGGAAAAGAGTATGGAGATTTCTCAAAGAACTAACAGTACAATGACCATTCAATTCAGCAATCCCACTGTTGGGTATCTACCCAAAGTAGATACTCAAAGGAAAAGGACATGTCAGAAAGATACCTGTACTCATATGTTTATTGCAGCACTGTTCACAATAGCAAAGACACAGAATCAACCTAAGTGTCCCATCAGTGAATAAATGGGTAAAGAAAATGCAGTATAACCACACAATAGAATGCTATTCAGACATTAAAAAAAAAAAAAAGAGTGAAATCAAGTCTTTTGCAGCAATGTTGATGGAACTGGAAGTAACCTTTTTTTTGTTTTTAATTTTTGTATATTTTTTATTGCATTTTAGGTTTTGGGGTATGTGTGAAGGATATGCAAGATTGTTGCATAGGTACACACATGGCAGTGTGATTTGCTGCCTTCCTCCCCATCACCTATATCTGGCATTTCTTCCCATGCTATCTCTCCCCAACTCCCCACCCCCTGCTGTCCCTCCCCTATTTCCCCTCGACAGACCCCAGTGTGTGATGCTCCCCTCCCTGTGTCCATGTGTTCTCATTGTTCAACACCCACCTATGAGTGAGAACATGCGGTGTTTGATTTTCTGTTCTTGTGTCAGTTTGCTGAGAATGATGGTTTCCAGGTTCATCTATGTCCCTACAAAGGACATGAACTCATCGTTTTTTATGGCTGCATAGTATTCCATGGTGTATATGTGCCACATTTTCCCTGTCCAGTCTATCATTGATGGTTATTTGGTTTGGTTCCAGGTCTTTGCTATTGTAAACAGTGCTGCAATGAACATTCATGTGCATGTGTCCTTATAGTAGAATAATTATAATCCTTTGGATATATACCCAGTAATGGGATTGCTGGGTCAAATGGAATTTCTATTTCTAGGTCCTTGAGGAATTGCCACACTGTCTTCCACAATGGTTGAACTAATTTACACTCAAAGTCATTATCTTAAGTGATAAGGCACAAGCCAGACATAGAGAGCCAGATATTGCATAAACCCTGACTTGCTCTGCAGTCTGTGCAGGTAACAAGATTGCACATGTACCCTGTAAATTTTTCTTTTTCTTTCTGAGACTGAGTTTCGCTCTGTCACCCAGGCTGGAGTGCTTTGGCATGGTCTCAACTCACTGCAACCTCTGCCTCTCGGGCTTCATTGATTCTCCCACCTCAGTCTCCCAAGTAGCTGTGACTAAAGATTCGAGCCACCATGCCTGGCTAATTTTTTATTTTTTGGTAGAGCTGGGGTTTCAGCATGTTCCTAGGCTGGTCTTGAACTCCTGAGTTCAAGCAGTCTGCCCACCTCAGCCAGCCATAGTGCTGTGATTATAGGAGTGAGGCACCACAACTGGCTTTTTTTTTTTTTTTTTTTTTTAAGATATAAACCTTTGTGTTAGGCTACTGCAATTTGGGAGTTGTTTCTGCAGCATACCCTATTTTAACTAACCTTTTCTTTCACTTTGTTCTTGACCCCTTGTCCTAATTATTCTCAGTTCTCTCTTTGTTTTGTCAATAAGCTTTAGTTTTCTTGTTATTCCACACAGTCTGACTTTGTCATTGAAACTTCCACTATTATACTGAAATAAATTTGAGACCTATCAAACATAAAGTAGATGTTTTCCAGTTCTCTCAAACAGTTCCTTCTGGGTAGATTGTGTTATTTCAGCGTAGCTATGATTAGTAGCCTGTCTTTTGGATAGTGTCTTGGACAATGTACTGGAACATGGGGAGGGGCATATGAACTCTATTGAAAGAGTTAATGAGTCTTTGTTAAGCTCAACATAGTCATTTGTTAGAGAGGAGAGAGTCAAAACAGTGGTGTCTAGTAGAACTTCTGTGATTATGGAAATGTCCTATATTTGCACACTAGCTACTTGTGGTTATTGAGCATTTGAACTGTAGGTAGTGTGACTGAGGAACTGACTTTTAGTTTAAAATAGCCACATGTGACTAGTGGCTACCATATTGGACAGTGCAGTAAATGTCGTAGAACACCATGGGGATGACATAATGCTAGGTGAAAAAAAAATATGAAAGTATGTGTATGGTATTATTTAATATGTAGAAATAATAATAAATTTGCCAGGCACAGTGGCTCATGCCTGTAATCTCAGCACTTTGGGAGGCTGCAGGGGGGTGGATCACCTGAGGTCGGGAGTTCAAGACCAACCTGACTAACATGGAGAAACCCCGTCTCTACTAAAAATACAAAATCAGCGGGGCGTGGTGGCACATGCCTCTAATCCCAGCTACTTGGGAGGTTGAGGCAGGAGAATTGCTTGAACCCGGGAAGTGGAGGCTGCGGTGAGCCAAGATTGCACCATTGTACTACAGCCTGGGAAACGAGAGTGAAGCTCCGTCTCAAATAATAATCGTAATAATAAAGTCCTATGCAAAGGAAAAAGCACTAGTAATAAGCACACCAAAATACAGTGAATATTAGATGCTGAAATTATGTATGAGTACTTCTATTTTTATATTTTAAAAATGCTTTAAAACTCTGATAGTGAAGGTATATACGATAAACAAGAGAAGAAAGAAGTAAGTGCTGTGGTGCTAATACCGAGCATTTCAGCAAGGGAGTATATCAGTTGAATAGAGCTGCCTAGATTTTTCTCCACAAAGGCCACATTTTACATTTTGCCCAGAGAAGCCCAATTTATGACTGTTTACTGTCTGGTGTTCTTTTTGATGAGTTGTGCTGTAGCAAAAGTAATTTGAGAGAACAGCCCACAAATAGTATTTATGCAGCCATGTCAGAAAGAATATGCTTTCTGAAATAATTTTCACACGTTGCAATCACACCTAAAATTATTTACAGCGTATTACAGAAAAGGGAAGTAACTTAATATTTAAATTAACTTGGCCACATGTCTGCTGTACTGGAACACTAAAGAAACTGAACTATAGATAGTATGTTTCCTATAGCTTATAAGAAATGCTGTTAATATACTCTACATAACTATTTAGGAACACTAATGGGAGTTGTAATTTGAATTATTTTTAGTAATATATGTCATAAAGAGTATAAAGAGATGGTACCATGTTTCTTACAACACTGTTACATAGGGATGAGATTTTGGGAAGATTTGTGAACTTCTTCAAAACAACTCCTCACTGCTCCTAAAAACCCTTCATTATTAAATCACTCATGTGAAGTGTGGCATTATGTTTTGTCTACTTGTTGGGAAAGTATTATATAATAATTTAAGTGCTTAGATCTGTTGGTTTTTTCCCCCTTACTGGACAAACCATTTGGAGTTTATTATATCACCCTGAAAACAGGTAGACTAGATAAAGAATTAAACGCTTTCATTTAAAAAATTTGGTTTAGTCCCTGGGCTGGTTATAAACTCCCATGCCCAGGGCTCTGACTCCTGGAGACCCAGAGTGGCATGTATATAAACTTAGTACAGGGTTTCCTGGGAGCTGCCGTAGGAGTGAGCCTGGCTTGACAGCTGTTCTTGCATCACTCCACCATCCTGTCACAGCCATGCAGAACAGAGCAATGTTAATATTGACCTCAAATCCTGCATAGACTTGTTCTAGTCTTTGGGGGATAATTTTCATTGGACCAGGGCTATTTTTAATCCTAAGGTCCTTAAAATGGCTTACAGTTGTACACTAGGCATACAACTGCAGGAATACGTATGTACTGAGCTCTATCTCTGGACTGCTTGGAGATAATGCAGTTTAAATGTATGGAGACTGCGCTGCAGATCTCTATGTTCTAAAACAAGCAGAAAACTGGATAGCAAAGAGAGGTCATTGTATTTCCATATTCCTCCTCCTTTGCACTTAACTACCTTGGGTTCTTTGCACTGTTGCCAGCCTGGAGTGCAGTGGCGCATTTTCCTATCACTGCAGCCTCAGCCTCCTGAGTAGCTGGGACTACAGGTGCGTGCCCCCATGCCCAGCTAATTTTTGTATTTTTAGTAGAGAGGGGGCTTTACCATGTTGGCCAGGATGGTCTCGATCTCTTGACCTGGTGATCTGACCACCTCAGCCTCCCAAATTGCTGGGATTACAGGCGTGAGCCACTGCTCTCAGCCCTATTCTTTTACTTTTAACCTGTTTGTGTCTTTATATTTAAAGTGGAAGTGGATTTTATACACACATAATGTTCAGACCAAGAACCAAATCAAGAATACACTCTGGACTGTCACTAGCTCAGTGGTTTCTTCAGAGAACACTCCCATTTGTAACATACATACACACACACCCATCCACACCCACCCTAGGAATACATCTAACCAAGGAGGTGAAAGATCTCTGCAAGAAGAGCTATAAAATCATAGATAGGCCGGGCACAGTGGCTCATGCCTGTGGTCCCAGCTACTCGGGTGGCTGAGGCGGAAGAATCGCTTGAACCCAGGAGGCGGAAGTTGCAGTGAGCCGAGATTGCACCACTACACTCCAGCCTGGCGACAGAGCAAGACTCCGTCTCAAAAAAAAAGACGAAATATCATAGATAACAGGGCTGGGCACTGTGGCTCGTGCCTGTAATCCCAGCACTTTGGGAGGCCAAGGTGGGCGGATCATCTGAGATCAGGAGTTTGAGACCAGCCTGACCAACATGGAGAAACCCCGTCTCTACTAAAAATAGAAGATTATCTAGGTGTGGTGGCACATGCCTGTAATCCCAGCTACTTGGGAAGTTGAAGCAGGAGAATCGCTTGAACCTGGAAGGTGGAGGTTGCAGCGAGCCAAGATCGTGCCACTGCACTCCATCCTGGGCAACAGGGGCAAAACTCTGTCTCAAAAAAAAAATTGTAGATAACACAAACAAATGATAAAATATTTCATGCTTATGCATTGGAAAAATTGATATCGTTACAATGGCCATACAGCCCAAAGCAGTCTACAGATTCAACACTATTCCTGTTAAACTACTAGTGTCATTTTTCACAGAATTGGGGGGGAATAAAAAACTATTCTAAAATTCATATGGAACCAAAAAACAGCCTGAATAGCCAAAGCAATCCTAAGCGGAAAAAAAAACAAAAAACACACACACACCAAAACCAGAGGTTTTATGTTACCTGACTTCAAACTATATATAAGGCTACAATAACGAAAACAGCATGGTACTGGTACAAAAATAGATAACATAGACCAATGGAACAGAATAGAGAACCCAGAAATAAAGGCATACCTACACCTGTGGCCATTGAATCTTCAACAAAGTTAACAAAAATAAGCAACAGGGAAAGGACTCCCTGTTCCATAAATGGTGCTGGAATAGCTGACTAGTCATATACAAAAGAATGAAAATAGACCTCTACCTTTCAGCATATATAAAAATTGACCCAAGATGGATTATAGATGTTTAAATGTAAGACCTCAAACTATAAAAACCCTAGGAAAAAACCTTGGGAACACCATTCTGGACATGGGCCTTGAGAAAGAATTTGTGACTAAGTCCTCAAAAGCAATTGCAACAAAAACAAACATTGACAGATGATATCTAATTAAACTGAAGCACTTACATACTGCAAAAGAAATTATCAACAGAGTAAACAGTGTGCAGTATTAATAGATATACCATTTCGTATACAGATCACTTACAAAATAGGAGAAAATATTAGCAAACTGTGCATCTGACACAGGTGGTAATATCCAAACATCTATAGGAAACTTAAACAATACAACAAGAAAAAAACAACCCCACTAAAAAGTGGACAAAAAACATGAACAGACACTTTTCAAAAGATGACATACAGCAGCCAGCAAAAGTATGAGAAAAATGTTCCATATCACTGATTTTCAGGGAAATGCAAATCAAAACCATAATGAGTTATCATCTCACATCAGTCAGAATGGCCGTTAGTAGATGTTAAATAACAGATGCTGGTGAGGAAGCAGAGAAAAGGGAACCCTATGTACTGCTGGTGGGAATGTAAATTAGTTCAGCCACTGTGGAAAGCAGTTTGGAGATTTCTCAAAGAACTTCAAACAGAACTGCCATTTGACCCAGCAATCCCATTATTGGGTACATCTCAAAAAGAAAAGAAATTGTTTTGCCAAAAAGACACATGTACTCATATGTTCATCATGGCACTATTCACACTAACAAAAATATGGAATCAACCTAGGTGCCCATCAACAGTGGATTGCATAAATAAAATGTGGTACATATATGCCATGGAATACTATGCAGCCATAAAAGAGGAATGAAATCATGTCCTTTGCAGCAACATGGTTGCAGCTGGAGGATGATATCCTAAGTGAATTAATGTAGGAACAGAAAAGCACATACTGAATGTTCTCACAAGTGGGAATTAAACATCAGTTACTCATGGATGTAAAGATGACAACAGTAGACCCTGAAGACTGCTATACTGATGAGGGAGGGAGGTGGTAGGTGTTGAAAAACTAACTGTTGGATATTGTACTCAGTACCTGGGCAGTGGAATAATTCATACCCTAAACCTCAGCATCATGCAACATACCCAGGTAACAAACTTGCACATGTACTCCCTGAATCTAAAATAAAAGTTGAAAAAAAAAAAAAGCCATGTCTTACTTGGGCAGAGCAGATAGAGAAATTTGGGGAAAAGCTTGCACATTTAGGCTACATCTACCAGATTGACATTTAGGAAAATAAATTTGAATTCTGTGGAAAAAATTAGGTGGAAGGTTTTTTAGCAGGCAGAATATAATTAGGTCTTGCTGTTTTTAAATTCAGTCTATCTATGCCTTTTAGTTGATGTGTTTAGGTCATTTACATTCATTATTATTAACAGCTGTGTTATCAGAGTTTGTCTTCAAGTGATAGTAGATATACTATTTCATATAAGAACCTTATAATAGTATTCTTACATTTCTCCACTCCTGGCCTTTATACTACTGTTGGTTTACATTTTACTTATATATATGTTATTAAATACAAACTCCATAATGTTTTGTATTATTTTTGTTTAAACAGTCAATTATCTTCTAAAGATATTTAATAAGACAGATGTTATTTTTGGTGCTCTTTGTTCCCTTGAATCCATATTTTGTTCTTAGTCTGTTTTCTGTTGCTATAACAGAAATGACACAGATTATGTATTTATAAAGAATAGAAGTTTATTGGGCTCACAGTTCTGGAGGCTGGGAAGTCCAAAAGCATGGCACTGGCATCTAGTGAGGGTCATGCCATGGCAGGAAGCATCACATGATGAGGAGGGTAAGAGCAGGTGAGAGTGCTTGAGACAGAAATGGGGCTGAACTTACACTTTTATCAGGAACCCACAACTGGGATGTGAAGTTGGATCCTTTGTAACCTCATCACCTCTTAAAGGTCTTACCTCTTAATACCATCACAATTGCAGTTAAATTCCAACATGAGACTTGGAGGGGATATTTAAATGATAGCATTTGCTGGTGACAAATCCTTTCAGTTTTTGCATATCAGAAAAAGTATTTGTTGCACTTTCAGTTTTGAAAGTTTTTTAAAAATTTTTTTGCTTTTTATTTTTATTTTTTATTTCCATAGGTTTTGGGGGGAACAGGTTGTGTTTGGTTACGTGAATATGTACCTTAGTGGTGATTTCTGAGATTTTGGTGCACCCATCACCTCAACAGTATATACTCTACTCAGTTCGTAGTCTTTTATCCCTTACCCCTCTCCCACCCTTTCCTCTGAGTCCTTAAAGTCCATTGGTATCATTCTTATGCCTTTGGATCCTCATAGCTTAGCTCCCACTTGTGAGTGAGAACGTATGATGCTTGGTTATATTACTTCACTTAGAATAATAGTCTCTGGTTCTATCCAGGTCACTGCAAATGCCATTATTTTGTTCCTTTTTGTGGATGAGTATTAGTCCATGGTGTATATATACATATCCCACAATTTCTTTATCCCCTCATTCATTGATTGATGGACATTGGGCTGGTTCCATATGTTTGCAATAGCAAATTGTGCTGCTATAAATATGCATGTGCAAGTATCTTTTTGAAAGACATTTTTAATGAGTGTAGAATTCTAACAGTTTTTTTCTTTTAGTACTTTAAAGTTTTTGCTCCATTATCTGCTCACTTGCATTGTTTCCAACAAGAAATCTGATGTCATCCTTATCTTTGTTATATTTAATGTGTCTTTTTTCTCTGAGTGCTTTAAAATTTTTCTGTTGATCACAAGTTTGAGTACTTTTATTATAGTCTTCTAGGAGTCATTTTCTTCATATTTCTTACACTTGGAGTTCATTAAGCTTCTTGGATCTGTAGGCTTTAGTTTGATCAATTTTGGAATTTTTTCAGCTGTCGTTACTTAACATTTTTTTTTCTTTCTCCTCTCAGACATCGATTACATGTATATTAAGTTTCTTAAAGTTGTCACAACTCACTGGTGTGCTGTTCGTTTTTTAACAGTTCTTCTATTTCATTTATATAGTTTATTTTGTAGTTTAAATTTTAGTAATTTTTTCTTCCAAAATATCTAATTTGCCATCAGTTTCATGCTGTGTATTGTTTTATCTCAAACATTATAGTTTTCATCTCTAGATAGTATCTAGAGATGATAGGTTTTATCTTTCATATTCTACTTAGCTTTTCAAACAGGTGGAATATTATTGTAATAACTGTTCAATTCTAACTTCAGTGTCAACTCTGGGTCTATTTCAGTTAATTTATTTTTCTTCGAATTTCTTCTACCGTTCTGTTCTGCTTCTTTTCATACCCACTAATTTTTGAATCAATGTCAGACATTGTAAATTTTGCCTTGCTCAGGTCTTCCTATAAATACCCTTGAGTGGCTGGGCTTGGTGGCTCATGCCTGTAATTCCAGCACTTTGGGAGGCTGAGGCAGGCGGATCACAAGGTCAGGAGTTCAAGATCAGCCTGGCCAACATAGTGAAACCCCATCTTTACTAAAAATACAAAAATTAGCTGGGTGTGGTGGCACACGCCGGTAGTCTCAGCTGCTTGGGAGGCTGAGGTAGGAGAATCGCTTGAACCCAGGAGGCAGAGGTTGCAGTGAGTCGAGACCACGCCATTGCACTGCAGTCTGGGTGACACAGTGAGACTCTGTCTCTAAATAAATAAATAAATATCCTTGAGCTTTGTTCTGGGACCACAGGGAAATTAGTTTGAAACAATTTGGTCTTTTGGGGTCTTGATTTTAAGATTTCTTAGGCAGGACCAGAGCAGTGTTTAGTGCAGAGCTATTTATTCCTTCACTTAACTAAGACAAGACCTTTCTGACTACCCAGTGTCCTCTGAATTGTGAGGTTTTCTAGCCTGGCTGGTGGGAAATAGGCACTTTTTCCAGCCCTGTTGAGCATCAGATGCTGTTTGCTCCTATTCTTTTGGGTGATCCTTTCCTGCATCTTTGCTAGTTCCTCGCATGCACCAATTTCTGCTCTGCTAAATGCTTGAGGGCAACCCTTTGCAAATCTCTAGTGTTTTTTTTCTATGCAGCTCTCTCATATTTTTTTCCTGTGAATTCCGGCTGCCTTAGATTCTCTCACTTGGTTCCCTCAACCATTGCTTCAAGTCTTCACACCATCTAGGTTAATCTTCACTGAATGATAGCCAGCTTGTCAATTTGCTTCATGTGACATCTCCAGAATTTAGTGTATTATTTAATTGATGATCTCTCTGGCATCCTGAGATCCAAATGTTAAATGACTTATGGAAAATGTTTTGAAAGTCAGCTGGAAAAGTTGAGCTGGTGAAAGTTACAGAAAATCTTTGCTTTAATTTATCTAGTTTTCATCATTCAGAAAAGATAGTAGAGAGGATTTTTTAAAGGTAACAAAATGCGTATTAGTGACCCATTAATTTAGTAACTTAGTCCTGTGGTGAACTTAAAACCGTTTTCTTTGTATTTAATGTCTGTAAAATTTACTACATAGTGATAGATAAAATGCAAGAAACTCAGTCTTAAATCTTTGGGTAATAGCATTTGTCGTTCTGACTTGATGCTTTTACTAACATTTATTAACACTACTTTGAAACTAATTTTTGGTAGCCCTCTTACTGTCTGTTTTCATGCAACAGTTTTCATTTTCCAGTGGTTTGTAAATTAGCCAGAACTCTAATATAAAGAATATTGTGATTTAATAAAGCCATTGTTAGATTACTTTCATATATTGAAAGTATGTTAATTTAGGGAGGAAAGCTGTTAAGCTAAAAGTGTGTCATCTGTCGTAAAAACTAAGAAATTCAACCTACATATATAAGAAGAAAAGTTTCGATAGATAGTATAACCTGGCTGTAAAACAAATTGGTGCTCCACCTTAATTTGTATGAAATCAGAGATGACCAGTCCTAAAGTTTGGAGCCTTACAGAGTAATTGATTACCTGTATAAAACTTAAAGAACTATTTTTTTTACCCCAATGTTTCAATGAAATTATTCTTTATCTACTTATTTCTGTTATACTTAGATATGAGCTAGTGATTTGCTAGTTGATAAGTTCTTTCAGCATTACAGAAACAAAATTTTACTAGTCCAATCTCGAGATAACAAAATGGGTGTAATTGAGCAGAAGCAGAGCATCGACTTCTGAATTTTCATTTATTTTAAATGATGCTAAGCTTTTAAAAGTTCACAATGTTGTTTTAAGTTTTGAAAAAATTAATTATAGAGACAAAATCTCAATATGTTGCCCACACTGCAGGGATATTCACAAGCATAATCATGGTGCAGGACAGCCTGGAACTCCTGTGTTGAAGCATTCTTCTTCCTGTTTCAGCCTTCCGAGTTGTCTGGTATACAGAGAGGTACCACAGTGCCTGGCTTCATTTTAGAAGTATAAAATGTCAAAGATTATAGAGGGGAAAAAAATCAATGTTCTGAGATACCAAAAATATTTTAATAAAGAGGGACAGTTCATTTGATTTTTTTTCCTCAAAAGGTCAATAATTTATTATTATCTATATATAATGCATGCTTTTTTCTCCTCTCTCATTTTTGTAGGTTCTGCCGGAGACTTCCATTTGGCCTCAATGTGAAATTAAAGTAGAAAATCCCATCTACATGTATGTTGCTGTAAGGATGTTGATTGATTGGTCATGCCTGAAGAGGGAAAGTCTGCTTTAGGTGGCTGACTACCAGCAAAAATAAATGCTTCTCCTACATGTCAAGCATCTCTCCTTTTTACTGGAGTGAAAATCCCCTCCAGATACCAACAGAATATCAACTGCAGAAAATGCTTCACATTTTAAGGATGTCGGCAACCTAAATTCATGTACCCTATCTGTACAGTTGTTGTGGATGGTTTGCCATCTGAAAGCTCCTCAAGTTCTTATCCAGGCCCTGTGTCTGTTTCTGAAATGTCTCTGCTTCATGCTTTGGGTCCAGTGCAGACCTGGCTGGGACAAGAGCTCGAGAAATGTGGCATTGATGCCATGATTTACACTCGGTATGTCCTCAGTCTTCTGCTGCATGACAGCTATGACTACGACCTGCAGGAACAGGTATTTACAGATTTTCAGTGTTTGTGAAAACCGATGATATCTGTATACATTCCTCTTAAATGAGCTCTTTCATACTTTACAACTGGGCTATTCATGTGTTGACTGGGCTATTCGTGTGTTGTGTGCAGACTTTTCACCTGTCAGTGACAAGATGGTAAGACTGCCTTGGAACGTAAATCAACCTGCGTCACTAAGCACTCTGTTTAGTGCAGTTATTTTTTTCATAGACTTTCTCAGTGTTGATGGCATTTTGGCCTAGACTCCATATCTTGTCATGGGATGGTCATAGTTTGATGACCTGCTATTTTTGAGTAGCAGTGCTCTACAATGTTGATTTCTACCATTTAGAAAACTCACACATTATCAGTAGATATTTAAACATTGTGTCTATTATACTTACCATTTCAAATTTAATATTTTATCTGCTGGAATGATGCTTAACTGCTTTGTTAGTCAGTGTGTATGACAAATCAATAGACTTAAAGTTCATAAAGCATACAATTTTGCCATAAGTCACTGTGTGTCACCTTGTAAGTCAGTCATTACACATTTTATTTGACTTTGCTGCTGAGTTTATAGTGAGAAATTGGGCTGGGCATGGTGGTTCACACCTGTAATCCCAACACTTTGGGAGGCCGAGGCAGGAGGATCTCTTTAAGCCAGGAGTTTGAGACTAGTCTTGGCAACATAGAACCCAATCTTTACAAAAAGTAACAAAAAATTAGCCAGGTATGGCATGTGCCTGTAGTCCTTAGCTACTCAGAAGGCTGAGGTGGGATCATCACTTGAGCCCAGGAAGTCAAGGCTTCAGTGAGCCATGATTGCGCCACTGCCCTCTAGCCTTGGCAACAGAGCAAGACCCTATCTCTCTTTCACATGCACACACACATACACGAGAGAGACAGACACACACACACAGAGAGAGAGAGAGAGGAAACTAACTAAATATAGGTTCTTGAAAAAAAATCTTAACCTCAATCTCATTCTTAAAAGGAGCTACTGAAAGTCAGGCCTGCCTGAGGGAAGCACAGTCATCAGTAGTGAATAAATGGGCTCTGGGTGACTTCTGTGTACAAATTTCACATAAAACCTTTTGGTTTTTATAGACAGTAAACAGAAGGAGGTGTTCTGTTGGCAATTTTTGTTGTTTTAAACCATTGTTGCTCACATTGGAAGCAGGAACAGAGTTTCATTGACAGAAGAAAATGGTTTTGCCCCTCCAAACCACACAAAAAAAACCTCAAAGTCCTAGAAATAATACATACAGAGGATTTCACCAAGATGATTAATTTTTGTTTGTTTGTTTTAAGACAGGGTCACTCTGTCACCCAGGATGGAGTACAGTGGTGTGATCATAGCTCACTGATGCCTTGAACTCCTGGGCTCAAGCAGTCCTCCCACCTCAGCCTCCTAAAGTGCTGGCATTACAGATGGGAGCTACTCTTTCCAGCCAGCTTAACATTTTTAGTACCTCAGTTATACAGAGCATGTTTGATGAGAGGGGTTTCTCATGTTTAGGTGGACACAGCTGCATTTTTCTTGCTTTCAGGTTGCTTGCTGCCTTCCTTGGCTGGCATTAGGTCAAGTAAGGTTTTGAAGGGATTGACTTACACCCTAATAATCAGCAAATGTATAATTTCCTTACCAAAGCTCCGTTATTTGCCATCATCTTTCTGGTAAATGTCAAATATACTTCTTTACAGGCAAGTAAGATGTTAAATCTACAAACATGGAAGAACTTTCACTTCCAGAAATGAGGAAAATATTTCTTATCATTCAAAAATTATGTACTTCATTATAAGCATGTACTCGTAGGGAACTTTTTTTTTTTTTTTTTTGAGACAGAGTCTTGCTTTGTTGCCCAGGCTAGAGTACAGTGGCATGATTATAATTCACTGTAGTCTTGATCTCCTGGGCTCAAGCAGTCTTCCTGCCTCTGTCTCCTGGCACTCAGCTAATTAACATATATATGTCTCTCTCTGTTGATTAGGCTGGAATGAATAGTTTTTTAGTAGGACTTTAACTTCCCATTTCTTTCTTTCTTTCTTTCTTTCTTTCTTTCTTTCTTTCTTTCTTTCTTTCTCTTTCTCTTTCCTTCCTTCCTTCCTTCCTTCCTTCCTTCCTTCCTTCCTTCTTTCTTTCTTTCTTCCTTTCTTTCCTTTCTTTCCTTCTTTTTTTCTTTCTTTCTTCCTTTCTTTTTTTTTCTTTCTTTCTTTCTTTCTTTCTTTCTTTCTTTCTTTCTTTCTTTCTTTCTTTCTTTTCTTTCTTTCTTTCTTTTCTTTCTTTCTTTCTTGTTTTTGAGAATGGGGTCTCACTATATTGCCCGGGCAGGTCTCAAACTCCGGGGCTCAAGGTATCCTCCCGCCTCTGCCTCCCTAAGAGCTGGGATTACAGGCATGAGCCACAGTGCCCGGCTTAACCTCCCATTTCTTAGAGTTGTATGTCAGCAGTATCAGCCTAGAATATTTAATCAACACCAATAAATTTACTAGCACAAAGTATGTGCTAGGTGCTATAGGACATATAGGGTAAAACAGGCCAGATGTTAATAAGATTATAGTTAGTCACATGTCTGATCAGACTTGTGAATCCTCTGCTTTCTTTACTAGCTCTAGGGGGTTGTGGTCAGAGGTAAGATGAACTATCAGTATGTGCAGCTGTGTTTGATCCTCCCTCCAGAGTTCTGATTAGTTCCTCAGGACACAGGACAGATAAAAGTTAGGGAAAGCATAATATGTCTGGAGTTACAAGGAGAATCCATAGGAAAATAAAAGACCCTAAAATACTTTTCTACTTGGTCCAAAGTAACAGCAGAGTGTACCAAGTCCCATGCTGATGAAGATTAAATTAAAAATGATACCTGTTTTAGTAAGACATGACTTAAGGATCCTTTATCCCCTACATTACTTTTCCATGAAGGTATAGTCCCTCATTAAAGGTGGCAAAAGCCAGGTGTCTGACTCAAGGGGAGGATGTGCTTACTGTCTCCCCAGGCAGAGAGGATGCAGAGCCAAGGACAGTTCTCTTCTAGCAAGAGTAAGGAGAATGGAAGGGCCTTAGCTTCTGTCGTTGAGAACTCCAGCTAACAGCAAGGCTGACACACCTGGGTGAAGATGTACGCCACCTTTCCTCATCTCTGGTTCATGCTTGTGGTAACGCAGCCCCTCAGGTGGAGGCCAAACCACTCTACTGCTGGGTGTTCATTTCCTCACATCTTTGCTCACCCCTTAGTCCTTGAGTTAAGTCAAGCCCTGAACGGCCAGTTTTAAGACCCATCATTTTTCCTGGTTTTGGCTAAAACAAACACACAGTGCTCTTGAGTCTGAAACAGATTTTATGCATCAGTTTGGTCTCAGCTATGCAAGATGTTAAGGTAGGAAGTAAAGCTGATCAGATCCTAGTCTTGTTTGAAGATGAATCAGCTATAAACCTCTAATTTGGGCAGGGTTGTAAACACAGTTAGGGTGGCAGGCTGGTTACAGTGTAGTTCCAGAGAACAACTGCCTTCTAATATGGAGATAACATCGCTGTGCCAGCAGTTTTAGTTTTATTTCCACAAATATTTCTTTCTTTCCCTCCCTCCCTCCCTCTCTCTCTCTTTCTCTGCTTTCTTTCTCTTTTTCTTTCTTTCTTTTGTCATGATTACTCTGGGAAGTATATTCTCAGATAATCAGGAAATTATTCTATATCACTTTTATATGATATAAACTGCTTTTCTTCCTCATCTTTCAAAGCCCAGATTATCTCTGTCTCTGAAACTTTTTTTGATAATTCATAATGAAAGCAATGTCTTCTACCAAACTTGATAATATTTTACTGTAAAGCTTTTCATTATAGTTACTGGAATGTATTGTGTTTCTCAGTAGATTATAACATCCTTATGGGCAGAAATCGTATATTAATCTTTCATAAAATTTTTAACCAGCCTGGGCAACATACTGAGACCCCCATCTCAAAAAAAATTCGCTGGATGTTGTGAGGTTTACCTGTAGTCCCAGCAGCTTGGGAGGCTGAGGTGGGAGGATCACTTCAGTCTAGGAGGTGGAGGTTGCAGTGAGCAGTGGTCATGTTGCTGCACTCCAGCCTGGGCAACAGAACGACACCCTGTCTCTTAAAAAGTAAATAAATTTAACTTTTTTAAGTGAAATAATTTCAGACCTCAGAAGAAGAGCTTGGATAGTACAGAGAACTTATGCTCTCTTCAGTCCCCAATTGTTCGCATTTTCACACATTTGCTTTCTTTTTATTCGTATACGATAGCTGTACGTATTTTTGAGGTATTGTGATATTTTGATACATGTATATAAGATGTTATGATCAAATCAGGGTATTTGAGTTACCTGTCTCCTTAAACATTTATCTTTTCTTGTGTTGGAAATATTCGAATTCTTTTCTAGCTATTTTGAAATATACGGTAAATCTTGTTAGCTGTTGAATCCCTACTACACTGTTGAAGATTAGAGCTGACTTCTGTTGAACTGTATGTTTGTACCCCTTAACCCATTTCTCCTCATCTTCCACTTTTGCTTTATTTCTGTCTTCTCTTTATGCTGACTTCTCTGAGTAAATTATCATATACTTGTTAAAGTCAAAGACTTTCCCTTAGTCATATTACAGTCACAAAATTCAGGAAAATTAGCACTGATAAAACTTTATTGTCAGATACACAGTCAATATTCAGTTTTTGTCACTTGTCCCAATGTTGTTTCTTGTTGCAGTTTTTTTCCCCCTCATCTAGTATGTAATTTGAGATTATCCATTGACTTCACTGGTCACATCTCCTTAATCTCCTTTTATCTGGAGTCATTCCTTGTTTTTCCTTTGTGTCTCATGACATTGACACTTTTGGAGAGTCCAGGCCAGTTTTGCAAAACATCCCTTAATTGGTTTTTTTCAGATATTTCCTTGCATGTAGAGTTGGCTTGTGCGTTTATGATCATAGCATTCTCTTATTCTTGGAGATGCAGACTTGGTTCGGAGGTGTCTGCCAGGTTTCTCCTTGTAATTAATAAGCTATCTGTGCAGGGAGACTTTGACACTTTCACCATCCATTCATGTTCCTTGCCTGAATCAGTTATTAATTGGGTAGTTGAAGAATGGTGATTTTTCTACCTCAGTTATTCCCTCTACATTTAGTAGTTGACATTCTACTACAGTGCCTTCCAGCTTTTAAAAATCAGTAGCCTAGTCACACAAGGAACATTACAGCAGGTAAGATGCAGCGCCAGCCACCTCATTTGTAAGGATTGCCTTATTCAGTCTGCAAGCCAAACCTCGAAAGAAAGTATTAAGCTCCTACAGCCTGAAAGTGAACAGCATGGCAAGGTGCGTTGACTAGTACCTGGAGTGCTAAGCCTAGTTTCTGTACATCTTATAACACATTTGTCACATTAGTTTAGAACATTGTAAGTGGGAGTTAACTTTTCCTGCTTAGAGTTTGTGCTAGATTGATAGTCAACAGCAGATCTCTCTGTGATCTGTCATAGGTAGGAAGGGATACGCTAACAGATGAATCTGTCTTTAGTATTTAGAAAGCATTCTTTCTTTTCCTTTGTAGCTAAACTACCAATTGAGAGTTTATTAAAACTTTTCTTATATTGTTAGACATTGATGTTCTCAACTTAATGCATTCTTTATTTATTCTTTTTTTTTTTTTTTTGAGACAGCGTTTCCCTCTTGTTGCCCAGGCTGGAGTGCCATGGCGTGATCTTAGCTCACCGCAACTTCTGCTTCCCGGGTTCAAGTGATTCTCCTGCCTCAGCCTCCCAAGTAGCTGGGATTACAGGCATGCGCCACCACGCCCAGCCAGCTAATTTTTTGTATTTTTAGTAGAGATGGGGTTTTTCCGTGTTGGTCAGGCTGGTCTTGAACTCCCGACCTCAGGTGATCTGCCTGTCTTGGCCTCCCAGTGTATATTATTCTTATTAAGAGTCTTTGATGGTAACAGAAAACCCAGCTCAATGTGGCTTAAATAGAAGTAATAGTAAAAGCAAAAACATGTACATCATGTGCTGTGTGCCAGCCACTGCTACAAGCACTCGCTCCATTCACAGTAACTCATTTAATCCTCCTTACACCATCCTGTTATTATCATATTTCATAGGTGGAGATACTGATGGTGGTTAAATAACTTGCTCAAGGTCACACAGCTAGTAAATTTTGGAGCATTTACTGGTTTAAAAAACTTGAAATATCTGGGAATTAGGGCTGACCCCAGTGGCAACTTGATCCAGGGCCTGCAGTAAAATCAGTGCCGTGTCTTTAAGCTTGCCTTCTCTGTTGTCTTTTTTTTTTTAAGATGGAGCACTCACTCTGTTGCCCAGGCTGCAGTGCGGTGGGGCAATCTTTGCTCACTGCATCACTGCAGCCTCTGCCTCCCAGTTTCAAGTGATTCTCTGGTCTCAGGTTTCTGAGTAACTGGGTTGTAGACATGCATTACCACACCCGGCTAATTTTTGTATTTTTAGTAGAGACGGGATTTTACCATTTTGGCCAGGCTGATCTCGAACTCCTGGCCTCATGTGATCCAGCTGCCTTGGCCTCCCAAAATGCTGGAATTACATGGCATGAGCCACCATGTCCAGCCTGTTTTCTTTATTCTTAAGCTTCATTCCTACCCTGCCCACTGTAAGCTCAGACTCAAACCCGTGTGCGTGTGTGTGTGTGTGTGTGTGTGTGTGTGTGTGTGTGTGTGTGTGTGTGTGTCTCCAGCAGAAAGATCAGGCTTCTCATCCTAATAGGTCAGCTTTGTTACCAGTCTCTTCCTGACCTGACCACTGTAGTGACAAGGCTTGGGTGGCTGGAGTACAAGCACCTGGAATGGTAAGGACTAAGAATTGGGGAGGATGATTCTCCAAAGGAAATATGGAATGAGTAGGATGCCGAACCACCCAAAAAAGCCCTATCTAAATGCTTTATACAAAGTAGTGCTTTGTTTCTTTCTCTCTCTCTCTCTTTTTTTAATTTCAAGACAGGGTCTCAGTCTGTTGCCCAGGCTGGAGTGCAGTGGCACAGTTACAGCTCACCACAGCTTCAGATTCCAGGGCTCAAGCCTTCTGAGTAGCTGGGACTACAGGTGTGCACCCCATGCCCAGCTAATTTATTTTTTTTGTAGAGATGAGGTCTTGCTTTGCTGCCCAGGTTTCTTTTTCTAGTCTGTTACCAGTTTGTAAGTTTTAGGACGTATGCCCTGATTGTACTACATTCTAAGATAAGGTCTTCAAATAAATAAACTATTTGCTAGTGTTATCCATTCTAATGATTTTGTTCTCTTTCTCTAGGAGTTTTATCTTTGCACACCTCCTCCAAAATTATCCTTTCATGACAGTCCCTCAATCTGTGTGATAGCTTTAAGTGTTGTTGGACTATTAGATTTCTTTTTCAGATCTTAGGACTCGCAGAACTTTATTAACTGTTCCAGATATAGATTCTGCAACAATGGATTCTGTATAATAATAAGAGGTTTTTTCCCTAAACTTTTTATTGAGGCATAAAATACGTACAGAAAAATGTACAACTTGATGAATTTCCACAAAGGTCATATCCCTGTAACTATAACCACACACAGAAATAGAAGATTACTGGCAACCCAGAAGCCCCCGTCATGTCCCACACAGCCTCAGAATTCTTCAGGTGTTCAGAGGGGAGTCCAACAGAGTGGCCTCAGCTTCCAACCCCTTCCTCTTCCTTGGATCCTGGCGTCTGTATCCCAGGTGTTCTCCCTGTGGCCCTGAGAGTTCACTCCAAGCTCTGCTGCTTTCTTTGCCTCTTTAAAGGGCCACCTTTTTCTCAGCATCTTGCCCGGGACTTAGGTTAGCACGTTTCCCCAGGAAGGAAGCAGCTGCAGATGTCAGTGCCCTGTGACCATACCTACCCTTCCCTTGGCGTTCACTGTCTTCTCAAGGCCTGGCACCTCAGCACAGCTCTGATGCCCTGGAGCAGGTGATGTAGGTTTGGTGTGGTTTTGTGTTGTTGCTGGTTTTTCTAGTTAATCTGGGCAAGAGAGTTGTGCTGCTACCAGTTACTTTTTAAAAGAGAGTATTTATTTGTTTAATGGCATAGTTTGGTTTTGATATCTATTTCATCTTACCCTCAGTCTTCCCCTGACCCACTGTATTTAAAATAGAAGCCTCCCATTCTCAGTCCTCTTACCTGCTTTATTTTTCTTCATAATAGTTGCTATTACCTGAAATTATATGATTACTTGTGATTTCATTGTTTCTCCCCTACTGGCATATGTAATTCATGAAGTTGGGGACATTTTTTTGTTTTTTTTTTTTTAGAGAGGGAGTCTTGCTTTGTTGCCCAGGTTGGAGTGTAGTGGCATGATCTCAACTCACTGCAACTTCCACCTCCCGGGTTCAAGTGATTCCCCTGCCTCAGCCTCCCGAGTAGCTGGCATTACAGGTGCCCACCACCATGCCTGGCTAATTTTTGTATTTTTGGTAGAGAACAGGGTTTTACCCTGTTGGCCAGTCTGATTTCGAACTCCTAACCTCAAGTGATCCGCCAGCCTTGGCTTCCCAAAGTGCTGGTATTACAGAAGAGCCACTGTGCCCAGCCAAAGTTGGGGACCTTTTCTGCCATGTTTTTTGTTGGATTTGCAGCCCTTAAAAGAGTTCCTGGAATATAGAAGAGGCTCAGATATGTATAGACAAATGGACAGACACATGCTTCTTTCTCAGGGCTGTGACTTGTGTGTAGGAGGTAAGCATGCTAGGAGTGGGTGTAGACCCCATAATTACATATTGGGGCCTACCCTGCAGAGAAGTTACTGTTGTTTATTTTAAATCCCCTAGTCAAATTGTATCTTCTAGCTCAAAGTCCATCCTTCTAGAAACGTAGCTTGTTACATAATCTGTATTTGCCCACATGTTATATAATAATAATACCAGTCCTGATTGCTAGGTGAGACTCATCACTTCTACATTCAACAAAGCTTATTTCCTCTTTCAGCCTATTTGTGATATACTCCTATAGCATGTCCTGTTCAGCATTTTGCTTCTTGCAAAGGTAGCACTTGTGGTGTTTCCTGTTACTGTTTATTAGAATCTTTTAACAATAGGAACTATAAAAATCTGACCATAAAGTGTTCCTTATATATGTCACTGCATACACTGTATCACAACAAACATTTATTCAACAGACATTAATTAAATACCTTCTATGTCGCAAGCATTGTTATTTGCATTTAAACAACACTTCCTATTTTTATTCTCTTATTTAAAATCAGCATTTCAGAGCTCCAGGAAGGAAGCCAGGAGTGTCTTTCTAGAACCTTCCCTATCCCTGAAACCTTCCTAAGAATTATTCCATGCTATTGCCTGAGCCCAGAAATTTGAAACCTGCCTGGGCAACATGGAGAAACTGTCTCTACAAATAATACAAAAATTAACCAGGCATGGTAGGGTGTGCCTGTAGTCCCAGCTACTTAGGAGCCTGAGGTGGGAGGATCACCTGAACCCAGGGAGGTCAAGGCTGCAGGCTACAGTGAGCCATAACTGTGCCACTGCACTCCAGCCTAGGCAACAGAGTGAGGCCCCATCTCAAAGAAAAAAAAAGAAAAAGAATGTGTCCATGCTACTGATGGAAGAATGTATACATGCCAGTATTCCCTTTCACTACCATAGTGACAAAAACCGTTCTGGGTAGTGGGTATGAAATAGCATATACATCACTAGATAATTCATGAAGAATTAAGCAGGATATAGGCCGTGCACGATGGCTCATGCCTGTAATCCTAGCACTTTGAGAGACAGGTGCATTGTCTGAGCTCAGGAGTTCGAGACCAGCATGGGGAACATGGTGAAACCCCATCTCTACTAAAAATACAAAAAATCAGCTGGGCGTGGTGGCTGCGCCTGTAATCCCAGCTACTTGGGAGGCTGAGACAGGAAAATCACTTGAACCTGAGAGGTGGAGGTTGCAGTGAGCCGACAACGCGTCATTGCACTCCAGCCTGGGTGACAGAGTAAGACTCTGTCTCAAAAAACAAAGTGCAGCAGGAGGTATCAGAAGGGTTTTAGGATGAAAAAACTTGTACCACTGACCAAAATTTTCTTTAATAGCACCTTGACTTTTATCCCAGTGACTGTTAGACCCCCAGCCTCCTGTTCTGTATTTCCCTGTTGAGATTTTCCCCCCCTTACTGTAAGTCAGTATCACATTATTAAGAGCATAGGCCATGGAGTCTGAAGACCTGGGTTCTAACCCTACCTTCTTTACTTTCCAACTTAGACCGCTGCCTTGAACAAGTAAACATCTGTGTGCCTGACTCTCCATTTCTTTATTATTTCATTTTATTTTTTCACCTAGGCTGGAGTGCAGTGTCTCTCAGAGCTCACTGCAGCCTGGAACTCTTGGGTTCAGGGGTCTACCTGTCTCAACCTTCCAAGTAGCTGATATTAGAGCTGTCTCTTCATTTATCAATTATACAAATTATGTGCACATCTGATATCATTACTGAGGATTAAAGGAGATTCATTTATTGACCATATAGATGCCAGGCATCATTTAGGTACTGATATTATAGTTAGAACAATACCAGACACAAAGTAAATATTGGCTCAGTAAATATTGACAGCTATTGCTATTATTATTGCTATTCATACTATTTAAACAAACCTTCCCTTCAAATAGTTGTTTCTCTATTAACCACTACTCTTCTAACAAGTAGAATAATGCGTTTATTAGAGACAAAGATAAGCTGCTGATACAGTATTTCCAACATTTACCATAACAATCTCAATTTGAAATATTTGGCCCTGCCATATATCCTAATTATGCATTCATCAAACATGGTCACTATACTATTTCTGGATATAATTACCACCTTTGACACAGTTGGGTCTCTTGAAAAGGAGTTTTTTAAGACTGGCAAATTCCAGTGGCAATTACTATTATCGTTTGTGACATGATGATGAGGTTAAAAAAATACTCAATTTTAGGAGACCAAAGTAAAAATCTTTTGGTGGTCCATATAGATAGAATGAACCTGGATTTGTTCACTGTAAAAAGTATAATGGGAGGGGTGGTTCTCGAGTTTAAAAGAGAGTTGTTTGGTACAAAAGAAATACTTTTATTTGTGGTAAGAGTGTTGTTGCTAAGAAACTACCCAAAACTTAGTAGCATTAAAAAAAAAAACCACTATTATATGACAGCCTCTGTAAGTAAGGAATTTGGGCAGGGCTCAATTGGGTGATTCACTCAAAGTCACTCATTGGTACACAGCTGGCAGATGGGCTGAGCTGGAGAGCCTCAGATAGCTTTACTGACATGTCTGTCACCTTGGCAGGTGTACTGGGAGGCTGGACTCAGCTGGGATTGTTGACCAGAGCCTCTTCATGTGGGTCAGAAAGTAGCCAGGTTTATGTTGTTGGCTGGGTCCCTCAAAGCAAACGGCCCAAGAAATCAAGTAGAAGCTCAAGGCCTTTTACCACCCAGCCTTGAAAGTCACATAGCATCACTTCCACTGCACTCTGTTAGTTGAGCTGACTGGGGCCCACACAGGTTCGAGGGGAAGAAGCATCATTCTCTTGATAGTAGAAAAACCACTCTGGCAAAGTGCTTGGTTTTGAAATTTTAGACCACCAAGGACAAAGAAGCAGCTAAGATTTTCCAAAGAAGAAACAAGCCTTACCCAAAGAATTGGGATTTCTAACTTACAGTGTTGCATTTGAGAGTATATGGAGCAATACCCTTCAGATTCTGAGAAAAATTATCTCCATTCTAAAAGATCTTAACCAAACTAGTAAGTATGAAAGTAGGAGGATAACAAAGATAGCTTTTTTTTTTTTTCTCCTGAGACAGGGTCTTACTCTGTCACCCAGAATGGAGTGCAGTAGTGTGATCTCTGCTCACTGAAGCCTTCACCTTCCAGTCTCAAGCAGTCCTCCCACCTCAGCCTCCCAAGTAGCTGGGACTACAGGTGGGCACCACCATACCTGCCTAATTTTTGTATTTTTTGTGGAAACAGAGTTTCGCTATGTTGGCCAGGCTAGTCTCAAACTCCTGGGCTCAAGTGATCTGCCTGCCACTGCCTCCCAGATTGCCAGGATTATAGGCATGAGCCACCGTGCCCAGATTAAAGATAGTTTTTGACAGATGAGGCTTCTGAGGTTACTGGGAGTATTCTAGGTCTGACTGTTACCTGATAGATATATTATTATTCTTAAAACTGTATATTTACATTGTATATATTCTGGTACGTGGGATAAATTCCACATTTAAAAGAAATCTGGTAAGATATATGCCAGCTGTTGATAGTAGTTACCTCGGGATTGATGTTGTGGTGGAACTGACTTGTACTTTCAAAAAGCAGCTTTTTTTGAGACAGTCCATTTCAAAATTGTTATAAAGGTTGCTTGAAGCTAATACATGTTTTTGATAGTTTATGAATTGATATATTTAAAATAAATAAAGCTGGCCAGGTGAGGTGGCTCACGCCTGTAATACCAGCACTTTGGGAGGCCAAGGCAAGTGGATCAGTTGAGGCCAGTAGTTTGAGACCAGCTTGACCAACATGGCAAAACCCCATCTCTACTAAAAATACAGAAACTAGCCAGGTGTGGTGACGCACACCTGCAATCCCAGCTACTCAAACTGAGGCACGAGAATCTCTTGAACCTAGGAGGCAGAGGTTGGCATTAGCCCAAGATCACGCCACTGCATTCTAGCCTGAGTTACAGAGCAAGACTGTCTCAAAAATAAAATAAGTAAAGCTAAGGATTCTCCTTCTCAAGCTTCAGCAATGACCTGACTAATGAGATTAATTTTAGTTCTTATGATTAAATTTTTTTTCCATCACCATCAGGTTTAGATTTTGTGTTAGCACTTACGTTAGGCAGAAGAAAATATATAAAATTTTACACATAAGCAATATGAAAATAATGTCAGAGTGAGAATTAGTGCTAACGATACATATACAAATTCATATACTTCCCAAGGTACCATTAACATTTTTTGTGTATGTAAAATGTTTTCATGTAATAGAGAAGTTTTGAATATAAATATTCCATGTTTTAAAACTGACATTTCTGCTTTTATGTTCAAATGTGAATGCATCAATACAGAGAAAACTAGGGATGGGCCCTGAGTGACAGCTACCAGTTTAGGAATCATCTTGAAGGAAGAATAAAGGAATAGTGTGTACAAAGACAGAAATAGGAGGGGCCTAATGTTGTAAGGTCAGAAAAGGATATGGTGAGGAGAGGGTAGTCGGAGTTCAGAGTGGGGCAGGCTGGCAGGAAACAGACCCTGAAGAGACTGACATGCTGTGCTAGGGCATTTATATTTATTTATGTCCTAGAGACAAAAGATCTGTAGATCTAGTTAGCCAGCAGGACTTAATGGCATGGCAGTGGGCAGACAGGCTTGGACCACTAAAGGCAGGGAGGTCAGTGAGGATGTCACCACTGTGGGCTGAAGACCTAGTAGGAAAAACAGGAATATAGTTAACCTGAAATTATGCTTGTTTGATTGGAGCGGCTCATTTCTTAGGGGCAAATAGGGGTTCTTTTGAGCAGTAGATCAGTGGGTTTATTACTGAATGCTGTCCTCAGATTCTGAACTGTATCTCATTCACAACCTACCAAAAGTTTGGCCTATGTTGGCTTAAGTGGGGGAAAAGGCTCAAATAACTAAAAGTCCAGAAGTTGGGCTGGCCCCTGCTAGGTGTGATTCAGAGCCTTACAGTGTCATTCAGGCTTCTTTGCCTCTCTGCCGGCCTCTTTTTCTCAGCTTAGTTTTGAAACCAGCCTCTTACAGAGTAGAGGGAGTGACAGCATGCTTCTGGAATCATATTCTCACACACTGTCCAGAGGTCATGTTCCCTACATTCCCAGCAAGAACCATGAAATCTGCATTTCTGATTGGTCCCTTGCCTCTCCCTGAGCCAATCTTTGTGGCCAAATGGATGATGGGGATGACATTAATCCCATGCAGACACATTGTGGTTCTGGTCACTTAGGCACTGTTAACAAGAAGTTGTGGATGGCAGGGGAGTGTGCTCAGTGGCTCACAGAGCCTGCAGTGACTCCTGATGTATTTCCAAGTGGCATGTGCTTCTTCTTCCCCAGTTTCCAGTCTGCCTTTTGATAAAGGGAGCAAGGGAAAGTCAACCAGAACTCTAGCCTTACGTGACCTCACTGTAGTGTCTAGAAAAGTACCTGAAAATAGACTGTCATGCTGGGGAGTTCCTTAGTTTTATCTGCTTTTGGTACTTGATAAATATGTTCTTTCTTTAAGACTGGGACTTTCTGAGTAACTATTTGACACATGTCTAATATTTTATGTTTATGTATAAGTAGACTTTTAATAGTACAGGATAGGAGACTAAAAGGATAACAATAAGTGAAATAGAAATATCTTGGCTCTTTGTATACTCGTTCCTTTAAAATGTGATTAACAGTTTAATGGTGTTACATTTTGGTTAAGTTATGATACATTAACACAATACATTAAGCCATAAAAAAATAGCATGAGGGACCTCCCAAATATAAATAAAATGAAAAGAATGCAAACAAGTGTGTGTAGTATACTATTGTTTATGTAGCTTTTACTACAGATTTGATGTTTCTTTTTTTGAGACGGAGTCTTGCTGTCACCAGGCTGGAGTACAGTGGTGCAAACTCCGCCTCCTGGGTTCAAGTGATTCTTCCTCCTCAGCCTCCCGAGTAGCTGGGACCACAGGCGTGTGCCACCACACCCGGCTAATTTTTGTATTTTTAATAGAGACAGAGTTTTACCATGTTGACCAGGATGGTCTTGATCTCTTGACCTCGTGATCTGCCCACCTCAGAGATTTGATGTTTCTTAATAAATTTAACCTAAAATTACAAGGCAAAACAGAACTTGTATACAAAATGTATAATGTGATAAAGTCACTCTAACAACATTGTTGAATTGTAAATAATGTCAAACTGATTTATACATTTTTTATTCTGTCAAAAGTTAAAACAAGAAGCGAAATCTCCATCCCCACAAATTTACCGTGGATAAGTTGTCCAGGCTTAAACTGCTGTTCCAGCAGCATTTTTCATACCTTGATACACAGTGCAAAGGAAATTTCATTATCTCAAAATCTATTTGTCTACTCAAGTTAGTGAGGAGCTTTCAGTAACTTTCATTCCTTAGTATTAATCTGCAATATACTGACATGCTAGAAGGCAAATATCAAGATACAAATTTAACAGAATTCTATAAACACCTTCTAACCAAATAATATGTTCAGTTAAACTCATGCTTATGGATTAATACCAGCATTTGGCATTTCTATTTGTATGAAGACATTTTCAAGATGAAATATATCAGCTTTTATTATAAATCAGCATTAACAGGGAATTAGGTAAGAAAAAGAAAAGACATCTAGATGGGAAAGGAAGAAGTAAGACGATCTCTAGTCACCAATGACATGATCTCATGTAGAATATAGAGAAAATCCAAGGAATGAAATTAAGAAAACAACTCCATTTGCAATAGTATCAAAAAGAAGATAATACTTAAGAAAAAATTTGACAAAAGTGCAAGATGTGTGCACCAAAAACTATAAAGCATCATTGAAAGAAATCAAAGAAGACCTAAATAAATAGAAAACATCCCATGTTTGTGATCAGACTGTAAGATGGCAGTACACTCCAAGTTGTTTTACAGAATCAATACAGTTCCTATTGGAATCCCAGCTGTCTTCATCACAGAAATAGACAAGCTGATCCTAAAATGTGTATGGAAATGCAAGGGGCCTTTTTGCAACCGAATATGTGGGGTAGGTGGAGCACAGTAGTGTCCAAGTTAGCCTTGGTCGTTTAACTTGGTGCAATTTCATTTCAGGAGAATGACATCTTCCTGGGCTGGGAAAAAGGAGCTTATAAGAAATGGGGAAAGAGTAAGAAAAAATGTTCAGATCTAACTCTAGAAGAAATGAAAAAACAGGCTGCTGTCCAGTGTCTTCGATCTGCTTCTGATGAAGTAAGTTTACATTTTATTTCTAACACTTAAGAGAATCAAAGGGGTGTTTTAACTTTACAAATATGACAACCTGACCTCCAGAAATTGGGAAAACAAACTACTTGTTTATCTTACCAAGTAACATGAACCTTATCACTTTTCCTTTATGATGTTTTTCCATATTTTCTGAAGTTTTATAAGCTTTTATATATATGTTACTCTTAAGAATATACACAAAAATTAATATCCTTTTTTCAATTTCACTATTTCATCCTGTTATTACATTGTCTTTATTCTTTTTAGTGGCTAAGTTACGTTTCATCAAATAATATTTCAACAGCAGTATAATATTATAATCTTTATTACTGGATGTTTACCTTGCTCTTGATTTTTTAAAAAAAAAGACAGTGTCTCTGTTGCCCAGGCTGGAATGCAGTGGTGCAATCTTAGCTCACTGCAACCTCCGCTTTCCAGATTCAAGCAATTCTCGTGCCTCAGCCTCCCGAGTAGCCAGAAGTACAGGTGTGTGATACCACGCCTGGCTAATGTTTTTGTATTTTTTAGAAAAGATGAGATTTTAGAATGTTGGCCAGGCTGGTCTCAAACTCCTGATCTCAGGTGATCTGCCCATCTTGGCCTCCCAAAGTGCTGAGATTACAAGCATGAGCCACCTGGCCCAGCCCACTCTTGATTTTTTTGTTGTGCTGTCTAGAATATTTATGTGTGGTTTTTCCAGGGTCTGTATTACTACATTTGAATACGTTCCTAGAAGGGAATAGCAGTTCAAACACTTCAAAAGCACTATATTGGCATATGATTTATGTATTTCTGTTTTTAGAAAAATTATAAGATTATTTTATTCTTTTAGCATTTCATGTGTTTCTCATGTCTTTCAGTTTCCTGAAATAAAAAATAATTTTACAATATCATCTTTTGCAGTTAATATTATGAATTCTTATTTTATTATTCACTGTAAGATGTAATCTTTGAGATCATAACTACTTAAAGAATTATTTTGCTTTGACTCTGCTGTTTGAGACAGTATGGTTTTAAGTACCTTTATGATGCAAGGTCAAAATTCTGACCTCCAGAAGCTAATTTCCTAAACTAATTGTTGAATGGTCTAGTGTTGGGATAATGGGCTTTCTTATCTTTGACAATCTGCAGAAGTTTATTCTGTCTGGCTGCCACTGATGCAAATGGTTTTAAATGTTTATTTGTTTAGTGTTTCCGACAATTATCTCTGAGGCCAGGAACGGTGGCTCACGCCTGTAATCCCAACACTTTGGGAGGCCAAGGCGGGTAGATCACCTGAGGTCAGGTGTTCAAGACCAGCCTGGTCTAACGTAGTAAAACCCTATCTCTACTAAAAATACAAAAATTAGCTGGGCATGGTGGTGTATGCCTGTAATCCCAGCTACTTGGGAGGCTGAGGTAGGAAAATCACTTGAACCTGGGAGGCGGAGGTTGCAGTGAGCCAGGATTGTGCCATTGCACTCCAGCCTGGGTGACAGAGCCACCCCCAACCAAGAAAAAAAAACATAGTCTCTGAAAGCCTGACTCCCCTGGCCATGTACTCATGATACATTGTGTATACCTCAAATAACATGACCCTCACATCCTAAGTTGCAGTTATATTCATTTGACTGGGCTCACTGGGCACAAGGACTGTGAGTTACCCATCTTTTTTATCTCGTATTGCATAGCACAGTGAGTGCTTATCACATAAAAGGTACTGATTTTTTTTTTTAATGAATGTAACATTCATTTTTTAAAAGGCCTACCCTTTCATCCAGTTCTTTTTTCTCTTCCCAGCTGTTTTCTTCTCCCTCACCTCTGATTTTTTAACTTCTTAATTTCTCTCTTTTTTTTTTGTGATGGAGTCTCACTCTGTCACCCAGGCTGGAGTGCAGTGGCACAATCTCAGCTCACTGCACCCTCCGCCTCCCAGGTTCAAGCGATTCTCCTGCCTCCGCCTCCTCAGTAGCTGGAATTACAGGTGCCCGCCATTATGTCCAGCTAATTTTTAAATTTTAGTAGAGATGGAGTTTCACCATGTTGGCCAGGCTGGTCTCAAACTCCTGATCTCAGGTGATCCATCTGCTTTAAAAGTGTTGGGATTATAGGTGTGAGCCACCACACCCCGCCATCTTCTTAATTTCTGAAGCTGCTGCTTCATACAGCATGTGATAGGAGTTTGGAAGTTACCCCTTATATATACAGCTATCTTAGACACTATTTCATTACAACAATTAGGAACATAATTAACCTAGTTTAAGAAAAATACAGAAATGTATGTAAAGGATACAGGGATATCTCACTGAAGCCAAGTGCTAGAAGTATAGCAGGCTCAAGAGAGAGCTGAACTGGGAATTATGTGATAGACAAAGTCACTTTCTGTAACAACCATTCATTTGCTTCAACCTTTGTACAACCTTTCATTTGTACAACCTTTCATTTGCTTCTATACCTGAGTCAGGTCATTCCCTCTCTTGTCTGAACTCTGGCTTTCTCTGCTTTAGCACCTGGTAAAGAATGGCCATTCTAGCCTCCAGCCCAGCATGACTGTGGAACTGTACTGCCCAACACCATTCATCTAGAGAGAGAATCTGATTGGCTGGGCTTGAGCCAGGTGTCCACCCCTGACTCAATAAACCATGGTGAGGAAGCAGGGCTGCCTGGGGGTTCATCACTTCAGCAGGGCTGTGAGTGATGTGCCCAGAGAAAACTGCAGAGAAAACTGTGTGGTTAAAATGGTGGGTTGTTTTGTTTTTTGTTTTGTTTTAATTTAAAAAATAGGGACAGGGTCTTCCTATGTTGCCCAGGTTGGTCTTGAACTCCTGGGCTTAAGCCACCCTCCCACCTCAGCCTCTCAAACTGCAGGGATTACAGGCCTAAACCACCATGCCTGGCCAAAATGGTGTTTTCTTTATGACACTGAAGGGATTAAATTGATAATGTAATTTGTAGATTGATAAAGTAAGTTAGAGCTTTTAAAGGAATTCAGAATGCAATTTTTTTTTTTTTTAAACAAGTGAGAAGTTAATTGAGGTCAGTTATTTGATCAAAATGCAAAGATGCTGCTGAGTCATGGTCAGAAAGGGAACATGGGCAGTACATTGCACACTGCGGATCTTCTGTGCACCAAAGTTGCTGAGAAACGAGCCCAGCCTTTGACTCACGGTTAAGCTGAGGAAACGACAGGGCAGCTGAAGTCAACTGTGAAAAAGATGAAGAGTATATGAGTAGTGCAAGACCCTTCTCCTGTAGCTTGTTAATTTGCGTGTAATTCATACTAGCTGAGTATGTTGTGTAATGTGAAGAACTTAGTATGCAGGGGAAACAGAGTAACAGATGGTTTTGGCTTAAAAAGATCTTTGATTCTTTAGGTTATTGCTTTGGGAAAATGCTTTCCTTTGCCTGGCTGTCATAGGTGGGATTTTTATTTTCAACTCCAATAAAGCATATTTGTACTCTCTTGCTCTTTCCTTCTCATTTTATATTAAAAAAAAAATTGTTGGATTGCTTTTTCCTAACAATGATTTTTTTTTTTTTTTCTTTTTTTGGAATAAAAAGAATGAAAGAGAGAGGAAGAGAT
>PVKP010021456.1:0-39115 GCA_004027715.1 Plecturocebus donacophilus | reverse complement strand
ATAATCATACCTACCACATAGGTGGTGATGAGGATTAAATAAAGTAAAATGCACAAACCCCTTAGACCAGTGCCTGGCACATATTAAGTTCTATGTAAATGTTACCTTTGAATATAACGAATAATAATAATAATAATTCTCTAGTACATACTAATTGAGCACCTACTATGTGTCAGGCACCCTGCCAAGTGCTGAGTACCCAGCAGTGGACCAGACTGCCTGACCGCTGCCCTTACAGAGGGTCCATTCCAGTGGAACAAAACCAAATCAGTGTGTATGCATTTGTCACGGTGCTAAGGCTGGTTCCAGCAGGGAGATTTATGGGAGTCGGAGGAGGTGGGCGGGTACTCAAGCTGAGCACTGAAGAAGGAGAGGAGCTGCCCATGAAGGGCTGGGAACAGCATTTTGGGGGTGGGAACAGCATGAGTGAGCTCTGACAAGGTGAGGCCACAGGGGTTAGGTCTTGATGACTTCGGAGGCTGGAATGAGGCGCCTACAGGCCTTCACTGGTGGGACCCAGCTCTGCCACTTTCTTGCTGAGTCAGTGACGATGGCCCACACCGTCTGTATCTGTAAAATGGGTACGTTGGCAGATCCTGCCTTGTTGGGTCGTTTTCATGTTCACCATGATAATCCCAGGATAGCAATGATAGACCATTGCACATGATTTTTTTATTTTTTTATTTTTTTTATTTTTTGAGACAGAGTGTCGCTCTATGGCCTAGGCTGGAATGCAGTGGTGCGGTCTCAGCTCACTGCAACCTCTGCCTCCTGGTTCAAGCAATTCTTGTGCCTCAGATTCCCAAGCAGCTGGGATTACAGATGTGCACACCACCACGTCCAGCTAATTTTTGTGTTTTTGGTAGAGATAGGATTTCACCATGTTGGCCAGGCTGGTCTCAAACTCCTGGCCACAACTGATCCTCCCACCCGAGCCTCCCAAAGTGCTGGGATTACAGGCATGGCCACCGCACCTCCAGCTCCTCTTCAGTCCTCCCCAGGAGCTCGGGCTCGGGGTTTTTAGACCCTCTGGGGAGGGGTGAGGAACAGTTGTTGAAACCCCTGTTAGTGTGTGTGGTGTTTCTCAGAATGAGTTCGATCAATAGCTGAATCAGCAGCACATGGGCTGCTTGTGAAATCCAGATTCCAGGGACCCAACCTGGAACGGCTCAGTCAGAGGTGTCTAAGGGCAGGCCCAGGAATCTGCATATTTAGCAGACTCCCTGGGTAACAGTCTGCCCACAGACGTGTGAGGAGAACCAGGTCTGGGGTCCTAAAGTAGCTCCGCCAATGAAGTTTTCTATTTGCAAACATACAAATCTATAAATATTTATTGATATATAAGGATATTAATATATCTTTATATAGATAACTTATATAATATATAACTATTTTAAAAATCTGTATCTAAATTTTTTGTATGATATTGAGATATAATTTATATATTTATAGATTATATAAATGATACATTCAACAATTGTATTTCTTTTCATTTTTGAAGACTGAGTCTTGGTCTATCACCCAGGCTGGAGAGCAGTGGATCTCAGCTCACTGCAACCTCCGCCTCCCAGGTTCAAGCGATTCTCCTGCCTCAGCCTCCAAGTAGCGGGGGTTACAGGCGCCCACCACCACTCCTGGCTAAGTTTGGGATTTTTAGTAGAGCCGGGTGTCACCATGTTGGCCAGGTGGTCTCCAACTCTTGATCTCAGGTGATCCAACCGCCTTGGCGGGGATTAATCCTTTGCTGGGAATACTGGCCTGAGCCACCATGCCCAGCCTAAACACGTGTATTTCAATCTAATTTTCTGTGTATGCATATAATATTTAAAGGGCAGGGCTGCAGATGTGAGACCCACATTCTCCCGGCTTCTCATGAGAAGGCTCTTTGTTCCCTGATAGTTTGAACTTTGTGTCGTTCTATAGGTGGGGGCCCCTTGGTCCTGCTAACCACTCCAGGCTTGATCTGGTGTCCACCGCAGGCTCTGCCTGGGCCCAGGTCGGCGGGAGAGACCCAGGGGAGGACAGGGTGACCCCAACACTGAGTCCCCGGCTTGGCCCCTGCCTGGCTTTCAGGTTCACCCTGAGAATGAAGATTGGACTTGCTTTGAGCAGTCTGCCTCGCTGGACATCCGGTCCTTCTTTGGCTTTGAAAATGCCTTGGAGAAGATTGCCATGAAGCAGTACACCGCCAACGTCAAGAGGGTAAGGGGTGGGTTGTGTTAGTCACTGGAGGTAACTGACACAGACATGCTCCGCTATCGACAGCCACATGACATCCAGCAAGACTCTTACCCTCCCTGGGCCTCAGTCTTCTTATCTGTTAAGTGGGTACTCTAGTAATGACCAAATCATCATGAGATAATGGAGGGAAAGCAACTGTTCTGTAACGGGGCACCCTAATCCTAGCTCTGGCACTGCAAGATGTCCAGGTTTATGTGGTGAATTATCTGGACACCAGATAATTCTGTGGTGTTTTAAATTTAATTTAATTTAATGTTATTTTATTTTAATTTTTTTTGAGATGGAGTCTTGCTTTGTTGCGCATGCTGGAGTGCAGTGGCATGATCTCGGCTCCCTGCAAGCTCCGACTCCCGGGTTCAAGCGATTCTCCTGCCTCAGCCTCCAGAGTAGCTGGGACTACAGGCGCACACCACCATGCTTGGCTAATTTTTGTATTTTTAGTAGAGAAGCGGTTTCACCATGTTGGCCAGGCTGGTCTTGAACTCCTGATCTCGTGATCCACCTTGGCCTCCCAAAGTGCTGAGATTACAGGTGTGAGCCACCATGCCCAGGCTTTTTTTTTTTTTTTAGATAAAATGATCGTTGCTTGCTATAAAGACCTCAGACACATCCCTGAGTAAAGACCTGTTCTTGTAATGAAACAGATGAAGTTAACTTTAATAACATATTTTTACCCAATGTGTTATCAATAAAAAACTTATTATTCTGAGGTGGGAGGATCACCGGAGCCCAGGAGTTTCAGAGAAGTCTAGGCGACATAGTGGACCCCATCTCTAAAAAAATAAAATAAAATAATTAGTTGGGAGTGGTGGTGGGTGCCTACAGTCCCAGCGACTCAGGAGGCTGGAGGATCTCATGATCTTGGGAGGTCGAGCTACAGTAAGCTGAGATGGCGCCACTGCACTTCAGCCTTGGCAACACAGCAAGACACTGTCTCAAAAAAAATTAACAAAAACGAAAACACCCCCCAAACTGAAAAACTTATTACTGAGCTATTTTGCATTCTGTCCTTCGTACTGAGCCTTGAAAATCAGGCGGGCGTTTGACACTTGTAGCATCCCTCCCTCCCTCCCGGCCACATTCAACCACTCAATAGCCTTGTGTGGCTGGGACCTGAGCCGGCTCGCGGCAACTCCCTGTGGTGACCCGGTGACCTCCCTCCATCCTGCCCCATGCTCATGTGTCTTGGGTCTCTCTGGCTTCCAGGGGAAGGAGGTGATTGAGCATTATCTGAATGAGCTCATCTCCCAGGGCACCTCGCACATTCCCCGCTGGACGCCTGCCCCGGTCCGTGAAGAGGATGCCCGCAACCAGGCTGGACCAAGGGACCCTGGCTCCCTGGAGGCCCAGGGGCCCAGTAGTGCTTTGGGCCCTGCTCTGGAGGTGGTCAGTGTGGATGGTAGGTCAGCAGCACAGGCCAGTTCAGCCCTAGGAAGCTGCTGCAGGCCCTCGTGCTCCCTGGGGGGCCCTGGGGCGGGTGGGGGAGAACTGCCTCAGGTCCTCCTGAGAATGGGTCTAGTCTTGGAATGATACAGCCTCCTCCCTCCACTGACTGCGTCTCCCTCTCTCCATCCTGGTCCAAGAGTAGAACCCATTTCTTTCTTTTTTTTTTGAGACGGAGTCTCACTCTGTTGCCCAGGCTGGAGTGCAGTGGCACAATCTTGGCTCACTGAAACCTCCGCCTCCTGGGTTCAAGCACTTCTTCCTCCTCAGCCTTCCGAGTAGTTGGGACCACAGGCGTGTGCCACCAGGCCCGGCTAATTTTTTTTTTTTTGTATTTTTAGTAGAGACGAGGTTTCACCATGTTGGCCAGGATGGTCTCGATCTCTTGACCTTGTGATTCACCCGCCTTGGCCTCCCAAAGTGCTGGGATTACAGGCATGAGCCTCCGTGCCCAGCCGAACCCATTTATTTCTTTTCTTTCTTTCTTTCTTTTTCTTTCTTTCTTTCTTTCTTTCTTTCTTTCTTTCTTTCTTTCTTTCTTTCTCTTTTTTTTTTTGAGATGGAGTCCCGCTCTGTCACCCAGGCTGGAGTGCAGTAGCGTGATCCCGGCTCATTGCAACCTCCACCTTCCAGGTTCAAGTGATTCTCCTGCTGCAGCCTCCTGAATAGCTGGGACTACAGGCATCTGCCACCACACCTACCTGATTGTTTGTATTTTTGGCAGAGATGGGGTTTTACCACGTTGGCCAGGCTGGTCTCGAACTCCGAAGCTCCAGTGATCCACCTGCCTCAGCCTCCCAAACTGCTGGGATTACAGGCATAAGCCATTGTGCCTGGCACAACTCATTTATTTTTAGATCAGGAATTGACCTCTGGTGCCTTCACATTGCCTCTTTCCCTGTTTTTACTATTTACAAACTTACCAATTATTATTAATTTACTAATTATTATAATTGCTATTGCTACTTTAAATTATATGAGTAATGCATGATCATGATAGAAAAAAATTCCAACTGCTTGGAAGGTATAAGAAGTGAGATTCTTTATTTCTTCCTAGAGGCTAACAATAGTTTTGTGTTTCTATGTCCTGAAGCTGTTTAGGCATATATATGCACATAATATGTATATATATCCATAAACATATGTATGTACATGCATACATATATGTGTGTCTTATATTGAATACATGAGAACACATACATTCCATTTGATATTTTGCTTTTTTTCCACTTTCAAATATTGCCTGACAAACTTCCGGAATCAGTGGCTATGTCTTCTTTTCACACTTCATGGTATGGTGTGGTTGCACCATAGCTTGCTTAATAATAAATATTTTTTATTTACTTAGAGACAGGGTCTTGCTTTGTTGCCCAGGCTGGAGTGCAATGGCACAATCTCGGCTCACTGCAACCTCTGCCTCCCGAGTTCAAGGGATTCTTCTGCCTCAGCCTCCCAAGTAGCTGGGATTGCAGGCATGTGCCACCATCCACAGCTAATTTTTGTATCATTAGAATAGACAGGGTTTTATCATGTTGACCAGGCTGGTCTCAAACTCCTGACCTCAGGTGATCCACCGGCCTTGGCCTCCCACAATGCTGGGAGTACAGGTGTGAGCTACTGTGCCCAGCCTATTTTTATTTTTTGTGTAAAAATGACGTCTTGCTGTGTTGCCCAGGCTGGTCTCGAACTCCTTGCCTCAAGTGATCCTCTTGCCTTGGCCTCCCAAGGTACTGGGATTACAGGTGTGAGCCACTCCACCTGGCCTTGATCATTTTGAATTAGTCTATTTCACTAGTTTGCTATTGAAGGAAACAACCCTATTTAGCTTGTTTCAGTTGTTTAAAATACAAATAATATGGTACATGTGGGTACTTAAGAATTTTTTAAAAATGTATGTGAGTATATACAAAGCATAACATTTTAAGAGTGGAATTGCTTGGTTCAAAGTTTACGTGCAAGTAAAATTGGGGTAGATCTACCAATCAGACCTCCAAAGAGGTTGTACTAATCACTGTTCCTATTGAAAGTGTGTAACTGCATCTATTCCTGACTTCATCCCAGCTCCCCACAAAACTCTTAGTAAACATTCCAAACTTCTGAAAGGCAACAAAAGTGATTGCTGGCCAATTATCGACCACTTCTTTCATTATGAGTGAGATCAGGCATTGATTTTTCATGTTTAGGGACCCTTTTCCTTTTTTTTTTTTTTTTTTTTTTTTAGTAGCGAATACTTGTTCTTGTCCTTTGTCCATTTTTTTATTTGCCCATTGCTTTCTTATTGGTTTGTAAGAGCTCTTGGTATATTAAGGCAACCTGCCCTTTGTCACCATTCGGGCTTTTATGGACATGGAAAAAGTTCACAATATAATGTTAAAAGGAAAAATCCTAGGAAACAAACTGTATGTACACCACAAATCCAGTTCTAGGCATGTGTAAGACGTGTACTCATGTTGATAACGTTTTTCCTTTAAGAAAAACATTTAGAAAAGTTTTTAGGGCCATTGCCATGTGGGGACATCTCTGACTCCGACAGACTTGGGTGGCAGTATGTAACTAATAACACATCTGGGGCTCTGTTTAGGGAGAATGAGGTTTGTTTATGCAACACATATTTATTCTTTTTTTTCTGTCACTCAGGCTGGAGTGCAGTGGCACGATCTCAGCTCACTGCAACCTCCACCTCCTGGGTTCAAACGATTCTCCTGCCTGAGCCTCCTGAGGAGATGAGACTATAGGCGTGAACCACCATGCCTGGCTAATTTTTGTATTTTTAGTAGAGATGAGGTTTCACCCCGTTAACCAGGCTGGTCTTGAACTTCTCATCTCAAGTGATCCTCCTGCCTTGGCCTCCCAAAGTGCTGGGATTACATGCAACAAGTATTTATTCTGCACCGACTGTGCATGCTGGCGGGCTGTTGTACTTGCACTTTTTTACAACAGTGCCCTCTGCTGCTCCCTCCTGCGCACACTGTGGCCTCGTTCCCTGTACCTTCCCCATTTTGCACAGGTCTGTCCGCTCTTCTCTTGTTCTGTCTGCCAGCAGCCCAGGCACTCAGGGTGGCTGGCAGAGGACATCCACGTGCCCATTCTGCCCTCTCCAGAATCACTGAGGCTCTGTGCTCAGAAGTAGAAAAAACCTTCATATCTGCCGGGGCCGGAAGGGCGCTGGGCGCGCCTACCTCCCTCGTGTTTCCTCCTCATCCCATCTCCACTCGCTCCCTGATTCCTGCATCTCTGCCTCTGACTACACAGGTCTGGACACTTCACCCCTCTGCCAGCATTCTCCCAGCTCTGTTTACCCAGATGCCTCCTGCTGTAGTGGTTGGCGTGACCCCTCACTCTGGGCTTTTCTGTTTTGGGGGATGCTGCCAGCCATGCACTCAGTCTGTTTTCTTATTTAGCCATCTGTCCACAGAGGACTGTCCACAGAGAACTGTCTACAGAGAACCCATGGAGGCTGCTGCTTTGTGTGACGTCTCCACCCACTGCTGAGGTGCCAAGAGGCCACTGCTTGCCAGCATCTGCCACCCTGATGGCTAAGCATTGGGCAACAGGACCCAGGCTTGAGGCCCGGCCTCTGCACACTGGCAACATTTAGACTGAAACCACCCAATTGTGGGGGATGAGGTTGCCCAGTGGGGCGTTTCCTGTGCTTCCCAGGCTCCTAAAGAGACACCATGGCTGTGTTGCAAGGTCTAGGGTCTGTCTATCAAAAGCCTTACACCCCTCAATGGGGGCCATGGAGTGGAGACAGTGAAGGGAACTGGTGTTTATCGACCACCTCCTTCACGCTGGGCACATGACATGCAGCTACCCATTCTGGTTACTCCGCCTCTCTATGCCTCGCTTTTTGTCTTCTCTCTCTGTCTCTTTCTTTTCTTTTTTTTTTAAGACAGAGTCTCACTCTGCCACCCAGGCTGGAGTACAGTGATGTGATCTTGGCTCACTGCAATGTCCACCTCCTGGGTTCAAGTGATTCTCCTGCCTCAGCCTCCCAAGTAGCTGGGACTACAGGCGCATGCCACCACACTCAATTAATATTTGTACTTTTAGTAGAGACGGGGTTTCATCATGTTGGCCAGGCTGGTCTCGAACCCCCGACCTCAAGTGATTCACCCGCCTTGGCCTCCCAAAGGGCTAGGATTACAGCTGTGAGTCACCACACCCGTTTTATCTTCTCCAAAGCGGGGATGATAGTGATGCCTGCCTCACTGGGGTGTGGGGAGAGGTCACTGAGACCACGTGGCTTCTGAGCAGGCAGCGAGTGTCAGCCTACGCTGCTAAGAATCCTTAGAACATCCCCAGAGTGGGAATTAACTTTCAGGGTCAAAGAGGAGAAACCCCGTCTCACAGTCAGATCCAGGTTTGCCCCGTGACGGGTTTTCAGAACCCCCTTGGACATGGGTTGTTGGAGAAATGAATGCACTCAGAGTCCCTGCAGCCGCTGTCTGGGGCAGGGGCCCTGCCTGACTTCGAACCACGTTTCGGAGTCAGTGAGGCATCCAGTAAAGAAGGGCAGACAGACCACGTGGTAAAGAGACTCGACGTCTCCCTCTTGTCCTGAAGCTCCCCCTTCTCCTCCAAGGGGACAAGCTGGACTCGGACTACATTGAGAGGTGCCTGGGCCACCTCACGCCCATGCAGGAGAGCTGCCTGATCCAGCTTCGGCACTGGTTACAGGAGACCCACAAAGGCAAGGTGGGTACAGGGGTGTCCCCTGGAGCAGCGGATGAATGGGCAGTGACTGGTACTCAGCCTCCGTGCGTGGGAAGGAAAGGCAAGATGAGGTGTGAGGATAAGGCAAGATGATAATGCCGACACATTATCTCTTGCTTTATTATTAATTAATTAATTATTATTTTTGTGTGAGACAGAGTCTCACCCCGTGACCCGGGCTGGAGTGCAGTGGTGCGATCCTCACTGCAACCTCTGCCTTCTGGGTTCAAGCGATTCTCCTGTCTCAGTTTCCTGAGTAGCTGGGATTACAGGCATGCACCACCATGACCCACGAATTTTTGCATTTTTAGTAGAGACAGGGTTTCACCTTGTTGACCAGGCTGGTCTTGAACTCCTGACATCAGGTGATCCCTCTGCCTTGGCCTCCCAAAGAGCTGGGATTACAGGCGTGATTCACCATACCTGGCCCTTGCTTTATTTTTATTACATACGGTCTCACGTCTCCATAACGCATGCCGTGCCTATCACGGAGAGCAGAGTGTCTCATCCTCGGCACTTGGACATTTGGAGCTGGATGGTCCTTGATGGTGGGGGGCTGCCTTGTGCATGGTGGGATATTTAATTTCATCCTTGGCCCCCACCCACCAGATGCCAGTAGCTCCCTGCCCCCATATATGATGACCAAAAATGACTCCTGACATTGCAAAATGTCCCCTGGGGGGCAGAGCCTCCCCTGGTCAAGAACTGCTGTTCTGTAGTCCCATGTGCATGAAGCCATGTACACGTTTCCCCTCCTAGAGACGTAATGCCTTTGAGTGGGCAAGTTTGGACGGTACATGGATTTTGCCTTTAGACTCCATCTCCCATAACGTGGACATAGACAGTGTATGTAGAGACCAAGCATGGACTTTATATTCAGCTCTGTTGAATAAGAACTTCTTTTAGGCCAGGCACCATGGCTCACGCCTGTAATCCCAGCACTTTGGGAGGCCGAGGCAGGCAGATCACCTGAGGTCGGAAGTTCGAGACCAGCCTGATCAACATAGAGAAATCCTGACTCTACTAAAAATACAAAAATTAGCTGGGCATGGTGGCAGGTGCCTGTAATCCCAGCTACTCGGGAGGCTGAGGCAAGAGCCAAGAGAATCGCTTGAATCTGGGAGGTGGAGGTTGCGGTGAGCTGAGATCACACCACTGCATACCAGCCTGGGCAACAGGAGTGAGACTCCATCTCAAAAATTCCTGGATTCCCTCTCTGTTCCCCAGGCTGGAGTGCAGTGGTGCAATCATAATTTACTGCAGCCTCAACCTCCTGGGCTCAAGTGAATCCTCCCACCTCAGCCTCCTGAGTAGCTGGGACTATAGGCATGCACCACCATGCCCAGCTAATTAAAAAAAAAATTTTTTTAGCAATGGGGTCTTGTTATGTTGCCCAGGCTGGTCTTGAATCCCTGGACTTGAGTGATACATCTGCCTCAGCACCCCAAAGTGCTGGGATTACAGGGGTGAGAGACTGCACCCAGACAATAACATTTTTTAAATTTTAAATTTTTATTTTTTTGTATTTTAGTTTTTTTGAGATGGAGTTTTGCTCTTGTTGCCCAGGCTGGAGTGCAATGGCATGACCTTGGCTCACTGCAACCCCTGCCTCCTGGGTTCAAGCGATTCTCCTGCCTCAGCCTCCCAAATAGCTGGGATTACAGGTGTGCACCACCACGCCCGGCTAATTTTGTATTTTTAGTAGAGATGAGGTTTCTCTGTGTTGGTCAGGCTGGTTTCGAACTCCCAACCTCAGGTGATCCAACTGCCTCGACCTCCCAAAGTGTTGGGATTACAGGCGTGAGCCACTGAGCCCAGCCTCATTTTGTGCAATTTTTCATTTTTTGAGACAGTGTCTCACTGTGTCACCCAGGCTGGAGTGAAATGGTGCGATCTCGACTCACTGCATCCTCCAACTCCTGGGCTCAAGCGATTCTCCCACCTCAGCCTCCCAAGTAGCTAGGACTGCAGGCATGCACTGCCATGCCCAGCTCATTTCTGTACTTTTTATAGAGATAGGGTCTCACCATGTTGCTGATTCTGTAATTTTTTCTGCCAGGTCAGGGAATACCATTCTGTGGGCTTTTTATTTCTTTGTCTCTCAGATTCCCAAAGACGAGCACATCCTTCGCTTCCTGAGGGCTCGTGACTTCCACCTGGACAAGGCCCGGGAAATGCTGTGCCAGTCCCTGAGCTGGCGGAAGCAGCACCAGGTGGATCTCCTCCTTCAGACCTGGCAACCCCCGACCCTGCTGGAGGAGTTCTATGCTGGGGGCTGGCATTACCAGGACATTGGTGCGTGCCTCCACCCACATCATGTATAGGGCATACTTTGGACACTGCCAAATGCACTTTATTTATTTATTATTATTTTGAGATAGACTCTCACTCTGTTGCCCAGGATGGAGTGCAGTGGTGCGATCTCAGCTCACTGCAACCTCCGCTTCCAGGGTTCAAGTGATTCTCCTGCCTTAGCCTCCCCGGTAGCTGGGATGACAGGCACCCACCACCACACCTGGCTAATTTTTTTGTATTTTTAGTAGAGACAGGGTTTTGCCATGTTGGCCAGGCTGGTTCCAAACTCCTAATCTCAAGTGATCTGCCTGCCTCAGCCTCCCAAAGTGTTGGGATTGTAGGGGTGAGCCACCTGCCCAGCCCAAATGCACTTTAAACGACAGGCTTCATGTTAAAATCTTACTATTTTTCCTTTTGACTTTTCCGAGCACCTAGAAATGCTCTGAAGTGACAGTCTAGCTAGCAAGAACCAGAGCTGGAAGGCTTTGGGGCTTGAGGAAGAGACATTTCTCCACTGGGTTAAGTGAGCCCACCATTACTTGTAATGGGATAATTGTGATTGTATACGTAACAGGTGCATACATTTTATATGCATTTCCAAGGGCAGCCATAGCACATTACCACAAACTTGATGGCTTAAAACAGTATAAATGTGTTTTCTCACAGTTCTCCAGGCCAGAAGTCTGGAGTCAAGGTGTCAGCAGGGCTTGCTCCCTCTGAAAATTCTAGAGGAGCCGGGCATGGTGGCTCACACCTATAATCCCAGCACTTTGGGAGGCCGAGGCAGGCAGATCACCTGAGGTGGGGAGTTCGAGACCAGCCTGACCAAATGGAGAAACCCTGTGTCTACTAAAAATACAAAATTCGCCAGGTATGGTGGCACATGCCTGTATTGCCAGCTACTCAGGAGGCTGAGGCAAGAGAATTGCTTGAACCTGGGAGACAGAGGTTGCGGTGTACCTAGATCACTCCACTGCACTCCAGCCTGGCCGACAGCAAAACTCCGGCTCAAAAAAAAAAAAAAAAAAAGTTCTAGGGAAAATCCTTTCTTGCTATTTCCAGCTTCTGGTGGCCCCAGGTGTTCCTTGGCTGGTGGCAGCTTCACTCCAGTCTCTGCCTCTCTCTTCACATGGACTTCTCCTCTGTGTCTCTGTGTCCTCACATCTTCTCATAAGGACCCCGGGTCACTGGATTTAGGGCTTACCCCAAATTGCATGTGATTTCATCTTGAGATCCTTAACTAATTGCACCTGCACAGACTCTATTTTCAAGCAGGGTCACTTTTTTTTTTGAGGCAGAGTCTCGCTCAGTCACCCAGGCTGGAGTGAATTGGTGTGATCTCAGCTCACTGCAACCTCTACCCTCCACATGGGGAAGCTCTGTCTCTACTAAAAATACAAAAATTTAGCCGAGTGTGGTGGCGCATGCCTGTAGTCCCAGCTACTTGGGAGGCTGAGGTGGGAGAATCGCTTGAACCTGGGAGGCGGAGGTTGCAGTGAGCTGAAATTGCTCCACTGAACTCCAGCCTGGGCCATACAGCGAGACTGTGTCTCAAAAACCAACCAACTAACAAACAAAAAACCCCACATAAAACAAGGTTATGCATTGATTGGTTGACAAAAGGTATTATGGGCCGGGTACAGTAGCTCACACCTGTAATCCCAGCACTTTGGGAGGCCAAGACAGCGGATCACCTGAGATCAGGAATTCGAGACCAGCCTGGTCAGCATGCGGAAACTCCATTTTTACTGAAAAAAAAAAAAAAAAAAAAAATACAAAAATTAGCCGGGTATGGTGGTGCATGCTTGTAATCCCAGCTACTCGGGAGGTTGAGGCAGGAGAATCACTGGAACCCAGGAGGTGGAGGTTGCAGTGAGCCAAGATCATGCTACTACACTCCAGCCTGGATGACAAGAGTGAGACTCTGTCTCCAAAAAAAATAAAATAAAATAAAGAATCATGAACAGAGACTTTCGGGAACCTAGTCCTGTTATTTTCCTAGAAACAGTGGTTGTAATTCAGTGTTCACTGTGGCTTTAGGGAACATAATGATTATCTTGTTATTCTAGTGAATACGAGAATCTGCGGTATTAGTAAATAATTCTTCATGTTTCCTTTTTGCTCCAGATGACAGAAAGCTAAGAGCTAAATTGCACCCACTCCCTCTGTAGTCCTTCATTACATGGTTCATATCCTCTGTAACTTTTTTTTGAATGAACTAATTATTGTAGAACAGTTTTGGTTAACAGAAAAGTTGCCAAGATCGTACTGAGAGTTCCTATATGCCCCTCTCCGGGTTTTGCCTTACGCTGATTTATTTATTTGAAGATAGAGTCTTGCTCTGTCATCCTGGAGTGACCTTTCTCTGCCAGTGCTGGGGTGCAGTGGCGTGATCATAGCTCACTGCAACCTCCACCTCCTGGGTGCAAGTGATCCTCCGACCTCAGCCTCCCAAAAGTGCTGGGATTACAGGTGTGCACCACCATGTCTGAAACTTATTCTTATTTTAACGCTTCTGTTTTTCTGCCTTTTATGATCAGTGGTGTCAGCCCCCTTCTCTCTTTTTTTTTGTTACTCTGTTGCCAGGCTGGAGTACAGTGGTGCAATCATAGCTCACTGTAGCCTCAACCTCCTGGGCTCAAGCAATTCTCCCGAGCAGCTGGGACTACAGGCGTGTCCCACCACATCCAGCTATTTTTAACAGTGTTTTGTAGAGGAGGGTTCTCACTATGTTGCCCAGGCTGGTCTCAAACGCCTGTTTTCAAGCAATCCTTTTGCCTCAGCCTCCCAAAAAGCTGGAGTTATAGGTGTGAGTCACCACGCTGGCCCTTATCCTCATTATAACACTTCCGTTTTCCCACCTTTCAAAATAAGTGGCATCGGCCGCTCTTGGAAGCAGCCGGAGTGTTGGTAAGTGGAGGCTGGGTCGGGCCTCGGTGGCTTGCAGCCTGAGGATGTGAGGCTCTCCCCTGCAGCTGTGACCTGCCCTTTCCTCAGCAGCCCTCGAAATAACCAGCTGTTCTTTTTGCTTGGCCCCATCCACAAAGACGGCCGCCCCCTGTACATCCTCCGCCTGGGCCAGATGGACACCAAAGGCCTGATGAAGGCCGTGGGGGAGGAGGTGCTGCTGCGGCACGTGAGTCAGGGGCCTCGTTCCTGGACCCCGGCCGGGCCGGGCCTGGGGAGGGCTGCGTGGGGTGGAGCAGGGAGGTGGACGATCAGTGGCACCGTCTCTCCCTTCCAGGTTCTCTCTGTCAACGAGGAAGGACAGAAGCGGTGTGAGGGGAGCACAAGGCAGCTGGGCCGTCCCATCAGGCAAGAACCTGGGCTGGGCACAGATCCTCCCTCAACAGCAAAGACAGAGGACGGAGGGGGTCCACTGTGCGTGTGTGCTGCGCCGGGCAGCGTGCTGGGGGCTTCATTCTCCCCGGGTGCCTACAGTGGTCTTCTGGGCCTCAAGGCAGGGCCTGTAAGCACCCCCATTTTCATGCATGAGGAAACTGAGACTCAGAATGGTAATCCCGTCGAAGCTTGCGAGCTGCTCACCGCAGAGCTGGATTGGAACCTGGGGTCCTGTCTGACTTCTGGCTCAAAGACTTTATCCTGCCACTCTGCTCAGCAATCTCCTTGACTTTGCTGTTTGAGATCAGCTCTCTACCACGCGTCCTGCGTTGGCTCTGTCTCCCAGCGCAGGCCAACCTCCTGGGTGCCATGGCACATCCAGGCACCCACTGTCCTCGGCAGGCACGCACTATCCTCTGACTCCCCTGCATTTCTGTTCCTGAGTTGAGTTTCCCAGAGCCAGTACTTACGGTGGGATCACCCCGAAAGGCGGCAAACCATTCTAAGCAGCAGCTTCCTCTTCTGCAAAGTAGCTTTTTTTATTATTATTATTTTTTTTGAGACATGCTCTCACTCTGTCACCCAAGCTGGAGTGCAGTGGCGCAATCACAGCTCACTGCGGCCTTGACCTCCCGGGCTCAAGCCATCTTCCCACCTCAGCCTCCCAAGTAGCTGGGACGGCAAGTGTGCCCCACCATGCCCAGCTAATTTTTGTATTTTTTTTTTTGGAGAGATAAGGTCTCACCGTGTTGTCCAGGTTGGTCTCAAACTCCTGGACTCAAGTGATCCTCCCACACTGGCCTCCCAAAGTGTTGGGATTACAGGTGTAAGCCACTGCTCCTGGCCTGTGAAGTGGCTTTTAAAAATAGATTCTCAGGTGGGGCGCAGTAGCTGATGCCTGTAATCCTAGCACTTTTTGAGGCCAAGGTGGGTGGGTCACAAGGTGAGGAGATAGAGACCGTCCTGGCTAACACCGTGAAACCCTGTCTCTACTAAAAATACAAAAAAAAAAAAAAAAAAAAAAAAAAAAAAAAAAAAAAAAAAAAAAAAAAAAAAAAAAAAAAATTAGTGGGGCAGCATGGTAAGACCTCATCTCTACAAAAAAAAAAAAGAAATAAAAAGCTGGGCGTGGTGGGGCACACCTGTCATCCCAGCTACTCGAGAGGCTGAGGTGGGAGGATTTTTTGAGCCCAGGAAGTCAAGGCTGCAGGGAGCTGTGATTGCACCAGTGCACTCCAGCTTGGGTGACAGAGTGAGAAGTGGCACGTGCCTGTAGTCCCAGCTACTCAGGAGGCTGAGGCAGGAGAATCCCTTGAATCCGGGAGGTAGAGGTTGCAGTGAGCCAAGATCATGCCACTGCACCCCAGCCTGGGCGACAGAGCAAGATTCCATAAAAAAAAAAAAAAAAAAAAAGTGCGAACATGGATCTTCACTTGCTTTGTAGCAGGTGCCCTTCTAAGCACCTTGATTCAGTTCCTCCTCAACAACCCTGTGAGACACAAACGGGCAGGACCTGCTGCTGTAGCTTTTAGCCCCAAATATCCAGCTCTTGGTGAAAATTCAAGTTCCTTTGCTGTTTGGAGATTTTTTTTTTTTTTTTAGACAGAGCGTCACTCTGTCACCCAGGCTGGAGGGCAGTGGTGCAATCTTGGCTCACTGCGACCTCCGCCTCCTGGGTTCAAGTGATTCTTGTGCCTCAGCCTCCCAAGTAACTGGGATTATAGGCACGCGCCACCACGCCCAGCTAATTTTTGTATTTTTACTAGAGACAGGGTTTCACCATGTTGGCCAGGCTGGTCTCTGGAGATTTTCTAAGGAGATATATGTTGGGGTGGGAGTGGGAATCAATCGGTTAGTGTCCGGGCTGGAAGCATAATTCACCCCAGATGGCTCAGATGAGGAGGGGTCATGAAGGGACGCTTTGCAGAGGTGTGTGCAGGTTTAAGGGAACAAATCTGAGAGGGAGAGGCTGCCAGGCACCAGCCACTGCAGTCAAACACTTATTTTCCTAATAAATGAGTACTAAAGAAACGGAGGCATAGAGTGGTTAAGGACTTGACCAAGTCCACCCAGCAAGTGGCAGAACTGGGATTTGAACCGCAGCCATCTGACTGTGGAGCGCGTGCTCTCGGCATCTCTGCTCTATTTAGTAGTTAGCATCTTTTCAACAGTGAACTCATTTATGCCTGAGGTTGCAGTTTTTTGAATTTTTTCAATCAGACCTTGGTGATGAGATTGAGCAGGAAGACAGGAATAACTTCCACATGCTGAGCATTCCAGTCGTGGAACACTAGGCTTAAATGGCCACTCTTGATAACAAGCGTTTTTTTTTTTTTTGATGGGGTTTCGCCTTGTTGGCCAGGCTGGTTTTGAACTCCTGACCTCAGGTGATCCACCTGCCTCAGCCTCCCAAAGTGCTGGGATTACAGGCATGAGCCACCGCGCCCAGCCATGTTAACCAGCTTTAATTGAGGGCATGCGGCATGCCCGTCCTTGCAGAGAGCTTTGTATATACCATGTCACTTGATCCTAACAGCAGTTGCTTCAGATGGGTATTATTACTCCCTTTGCCACTGTCCTAGAGAAAGGGTGGGTCTGTGCCCCTGACCTGAGGCTCTCAGGGTTGGAGCTGAGACTTGAATTCAGGTGCTCAGCCCTGAAGGCCACACTCTGATCCTCTTCGCTGCACGGGCTCCCCACTGTAGCAGGACCCGCCTCTGCTCCCGGCCCTGACTCTCGGAGCCTCTTTGTTCATGCCCTGTGGGGAGGGTGTTGGTGGCCCCGGGAGGCGGCAGAGCCAGGTGGAGTTGGGGCCGTTTCTCCCGCAGCTCCTGGACCTGCCTGCTGGACTTGGAGGGACTCAATATGCGGCACCTGTGGCGGCCAGGGGTGAAGGCCCTGCTGCGGATGATCGAGGTGGTCGAAGACAATTACCCAGAGACCCTGGGCCGGCTGCTTATTGTGAGAGCCCCCCGAGTCTTCCCCGTGCTCTGGACACTGGTAAGAGTCGGAGCCTGGGCCAGGCTCCTCCTGGGGGCCCAGCACAGCACAGAAGGCAGTGGGGCTGGGGACAGGGGAGGGCCCTGCATGAGGGGATTGCAGGTTCCTCATCCATCTCTTGCTTGTGACGTTCCCTGTTGAATTGCCCTGTCTCCTGCCATGCCAAGGATGCCTTGCTTCCTTCTATCCCTCCTCCTTCCTTCCTTCTTTATCAACATGTGGCTTAGAGCTCAGTGTTAAAATGGATTCCATTTGGAGTAAACAAACTGTGGCATACTGTTCCATCCACATAATGGAATAGCATTCGCCCATAAAATGGAAAGAAGCACTGATCCATTCTCCAACGCAGAGAGGCCTCGAAAACATGACGCTCAGTGAAAGAGGCCAGACACAGAAGTCCGTGTACTGTGTGATCTCCTTTATATGAAATGTACAGAGTAGGGCCAGGCGTGGTGGTTCATGCTTGTAATCCCAGCACTTTGGGAGGTCGAGGCAGGCAGATCACCTGAGGTCAGGAGTTCAAGACCAGCCTGGCCAACATGGTGAAACTACAAATGTACAAAACTAAAATATAAAATTAGCCAGGCGTGGTGGTGGGTGCTGTAATCCCAGCGACTTGAGAGGCTGAGGCAGTAGAATCGCTTGAACCCGGGAGATGGAGGCTGCAGTGAGCCAAGATTGCACCATTGCACTCCAGCCTGGGCGGCAGAGAGGGACTCTGCCTCAAAAACAAAAATGAAAAGAAATGTGCAGAAGAGGCAAATCCACAGAGACAGAGTGCAGATGGGTGGTTGCCACGGGCTGGGGGAGGGGAGATTCAAAGTGACTGTGGGGTGGGAATGGGGTTCCCTTTTGGGGAGATGAATGTGTCTAGACAGAGGTGCTAGTGAGTGCACCGAAAGCCACTGAATTGTGCACTTTACAATGATTAATTCTATGTTGTATGGATTGTAGCTCAATTAAAAAATACATTGCCATCTTGCCTTATGTCCGCATTTCAGATCAGCCCCTTCATCAACGAGAACACCAGGCACAAGTTTCTCATCTACAGTGGCAGCAACTACCAGGGACCCGGGGGCCTCGTGGACTATCTGGATAGAGAAGTGATCCCTGACTTCCTTGGGGGAGAGAGTGTGGTGAGGCGTCCATGTGCGCAGCCAGACCTGGGCCGGAGGAGGGGGCCCACCTGGCGGGGAGGCTGGGATCGTGGGAGTAGGGCTGGGAGGTGGAGGAGGGCTGGGTGCTGCACGTGCGCTCTGCCTGGGGAGGGCCTTGCTGGTTCTCATCAGCACGGGGCTTGCTTTAGAAGCTGCTTCGAAGAGAGTTGATGCCTTTCTGAGGTTGGGCTTACCTTAGGTCTGTCAAACATTGTGAGTGACATAGAAGTTTCTGGAAGCCTAAAGACAAGGGCAGTCAAAGGCTTACTACGCATTCTGTATTCCCATCAAAGACATTGCCAAACAGCAGTGAGTTTCTTTTTGTGTTTTAGATGGAGTTTCACTCTTTTTGCCCAAGTTGGAGTGCAATGGCGCGATCTCAGCTCACGGCAACCTCTGCCTCCTGGGTTCAGGCAGTTCTCCTGACTCAGCCTCCTGAGTAGCTGGGATTATAGGCGTGAGCCGCCACGCCCGGCTAATTTTGTATTTTTAGTAGAGGTGGGGTTTCTCCATGTTGGTCAGGCTGGTCTTGAACTCCCGACCTCAGATGATCTGCCCATCTTGGTCTCCCAAAGTGCTGGGATTACAAGGTGTGAGCCCCCACACATGGCCGCAGGAGTGAGTTTACCTGCTTACTCGCTGCAGGGGATGTGACTCAAATGTCTCTGCAGCTCTGAACTCTGGAGCTAGAATTGGTCTCCAACCCACAGCCACACAGCCTGAGATGATCAGGCCACAGGCCTGAGATGATCCTAGGTCACAACTCTGTTGTCTCATATGGCCACCAGTGGCCCCAGCCCTCTTCGTGTCTAACAGAAGGAACTACCAAACAGTGAGCTTGCATCATTTCTGGATTTAAAAAATTCTTTTCCTAGGAATTTTTCCAGGCTTGTCTGCTCTCTGCATTTGTGACACACGGTACACACGACTTATTTTTAGCAAACCGGCCTGCAGATCTGAGAGTGACTTATGGAAGGACATGGAATGGTGGCCTTGCTTGTTGATTTCAGTGTTTCTGCAAGTGAAACGTGGTGGGGGGAATCATTGCTTGGTGATGGCAGGAGTGTCTGCCAAGGCCTGGCAGTCCAGGGTGCCTTTGGTTTGCGGAAATCTGTTGATTAGCATAGTGCAGCAATGGTTCTACCCCCATTTCTGGGGGTGGGGAGAGGCAGCTGCTATGGGTTGCAGTGCGGAGAGGCCCCCAGCCTGGCAGTCGGTCCAGCACCGGGGTAAAGGGACATGAGCATGGGGCTCTGACGAACGTGGGTTTCTGCCCTGGCTCACTCGCTTTTTGCTGTGTGATCATGGGCAAGTGGCCTGACTTCTCTGAGCTTCCATTCCTTCTTCTGTGAAACAGGAAGAAAAATAGTCTCTATTGCATTGGTGGACCTGGGGATTTAATTGGGTCAGTGAAGCCCACAGCCCAGTTAGTAAGGGGTTGCTGTTATGAATGGCTTTGAGGTCACACGACACCCTTCTGTGAGTCAGGCCAGCCAGGCCTCCACTGGCCCTGACCCACTGCCCTTTATCTCTGACCTGCAGTGTAATGTCCCGGAAGGAGGGCTGGTCCCCAAGTCCCTCTACATGACGGAAGAGGAGCAGGAGCATGCAGACCAGCTGCGGCAGTGGAGTGAGACCTACCATTCAGCCAGCGTGCTCCGAGGTGCCCCTCACGAGGTGCCAGGGGGACCTGGTCGAGGGAGCGTCCGCTGGGCTGGGGTGTCTGTCATCTTACATCAGGTGACCCCAAAATACAGCCTGAGATGAGAATTAAGGATTCTTTTTTCTTTTCTGAGACTGAGTCTCACTCCGTCACCCAGGCTGGAGTACAGTGGCACTATCTCGGCTCACTGCAACCTCTGCCTCCGGATTCAAACGATTCTCGTGTCTCAGCCTCCCGAGTAGCTGGGATTACAGATGCGTGCCACCACGCCTGGCTAATTTTTGTATTTTTAGGAGAGACGGGGTTTTGCCATGTTGGTCAGGCTGGTCTCAAACTCCTGACCTCAAGTGATCCACCTGCCTCAGCCTCCCAAAGTGTTGGGATTACAGGCGTGAGCCACCAAGCCCATCCGAGACGAGGATTCTTATGCCAGAGAGCTGTTGCGGGCCAGGTCTCAGGGGAAAACTAAGAAGAGGAGGGCATTCCTGTAGGGAACAAGCATGTGGCCTGGGAAAGGAGACCTCAGGGGTTACCCGCAGCCCCCCGCCACCGTCTTCCCAACTCCAGCTCTTCCGTCTCGGCTGTGACTCTCAGACCTTGCCTGTCTCCACACAGGTGGCCGTGGAGATTCTGGAAGGGGAGTCGGTCATCACCTGGGACTTTGACATCCTGCGAGGGGACGTGGTGTTCAGCCTGTACCACACCAAGCAGGTGCCCAGGCCGGGCACCCGGGACCCAGGGACCAGGGCCAGCGGGCAGCTGATTGACAAAGGCTGGGTCCTGGGCAGGGATTACAGCCGTGTGGAGGCTCCCCTTGTCTGCCGGGAAGGGGAGAGCATCCAGGTTTGCATTCTCTGGATCCCTCATTCACTCACTAGGCAGCACTGTCTGCCATGTGCCAGGCTCCTGGGCATGCAGAGGAGGACAAATGGGCTGCCGGTCCCCAGCCTTGATGACCCTGCAGGACAGGGTGGAGGAAAGACACACAGTGTCTTTAATGAAGTGCTCACCTGCCCAATGGCAGGCAGCTGGTGCAGCATCCAGAAAGCACGAGGCGCTCTGCTGAGAGGTGGCGGGTGTTTTGGGGAGGAGCACAGGGTCTGGAGCCTCAGTTTCCTCATCTGAGAAATGGGAATCCTAACAGGATCTGAGTGTGTTTCCTGGGGCTGCAGTAATTAGTTATGACAAACTGGGTGGCCTAAAACAGCAAAAATGTATTGTTTCACAGTTCAGGAGTTCACAAGTCCAAGACCAAGGTGTTGGCAGGCGCACGCTCCCTCTGATGGCTCTAGGGAGGGGTTCATTCTGTGCCTCTGTCCTAGCCTTGGGTGGCTCCTGGCAATCCTGGGTGTTACTGGTGGGTGGATGCATCATCCCAATCTCTGCCTCTGTCCTTGAAGGGCTTTCTCCTCTGTCTGTCTCTCTTCTGAGTCTCAAATCTCCCTCTCTCCTGTAACGACATCAGCCACTGCATTTAGGGCCCACCCTAAATCCTGATTTTTTTTTTTTTTAAGAGACAGGGTCTCACTCTATCCGTAATCAGGACGTGTAATCAGTTTTGGGGCTGGGAGTGCAGTGGTGCGATCACAGCTCACTACAGCCTCCACCTCCTGGCCTCAAGCTGTCCTCCCATCTCAGCCTCCTGAGTAGCTGGAACTACAGGTGCCCGCCACTATGCCCAGCTAAGTTTTGTATTTTTTGTAGAGACGGGGTTTTGCTAGGTTTCCCAGGCTAGTCTTGAACACCTGAGCTCAAGCGATCCTCCCGCTTCAGCCTCCCAAAGTGCTGTGATTAGAGGCGTGAGCCACTTTGGCTGGCCTCACCCTAAATCCTTAACCACAAAGACCCTACTTTCAAATAAGGTCATGTTCTGAGGTTCTGGTTGGACATAAATATTGAGGGTACACTGTTCAACCCACTGCATTAACTCATGCAGGGGGGCAGGATGAGAGTGTTGGAATTTGAAGTCCAGGTCACCTGCATGCATTGAAGTGGCTTCACTATGGAAGAAGACTTTGAGTTGTGGCTGGGTCTGGGGGAGGGTGAGAGGGGCTGACGTTCCAGGTGGAAGGAACAGAAAGAACAAAATGGAAGCCGCAGGGAGAGGGCGGGTGGACATGAGGGCAGCGTGAGTACTGGGGAGGGGTCAGAAGTTAGTTTGGTTGGAAGGGGAGGTGCTAAGGTCCTGAGGTCAGTAATCAGATTTCTGATGCACACTGCGGTTTCAGAACTGATGCAAAAGAAACTGTAGGTCTTGGGCTGGGTGTGGTGGCTCATGCCTGGAATCCCAGCAGTTTGGGAGGCCAAGGTGGGTGGATCACCTGAGGTCAGGAGTTCGAGACCAGCCTGGCTAACATGGTGAGACCCCCATCTCTACGGAAAAAACTATATATATATATCTTCAGGTGTGGTGACATGCACCTGTAATCCCAGCTATTAGGAGACGGAGGCAGGAGAATTGCTTGAACCTGGGAAGTGGTGGTTGCAGTGAGCTGAGATTGCACCACTGCACTCCAGCCTGGGCAACAAGAGTGAAACTGCATCTCAAAAAACCCAAACAAACAAAGGAACTGTAGTCTTGGAACGGAACTTGGATATGTAACTGTCATCTTGGAACGGAACTTGGATATGTAACCACAATATGTAACCAGACGGCCCCTACATTCTCCCGGAGGCCAGCGTTGCCAGTGGATCATCACTCTCTAACCCCACAAATTACACAGGCATACACAAAGCACCAGCTCCACGAGCACTGGCAGACGCTGGTGACCTCACCGAAGTCTCCTGGGGGAGAGGGCAGAGGGCCGTCCTGCACGCGCCCCTCACAGCCACCCCTGGATCCCACCGAACATCTCAACCCCGGCCAACCCAAAGTTGCTCTTCTTCTTCTTCTTCTTCTTCTTTTTTTTTTTTTTTGAGATGGAGTTTTGCTCTTGTTGCCCAGGCTGGACTGCAATGGCGCGATCTCAGCTCACCACAACCTCTGCCACTTGGTTTAAGAGATTCTCTTGCCTCAGCCTCCTGAGTAGCTGGGATAACAGGCGTGCACCACCACATCTGGCTAATTTTTAGTAGAGACGGGGTTTCTCCATGTTGATCAGGCTGGTCTCGAACTCCCAACCACAGGTGATCTGCCTACCTCAGCCTCCCAGAGTGCTGGGATTACAGGCGAGAGCCACTGCATCTGGCCACACAAAGTTGCTCTTCTTGTCAAAAACCAACACTTCCCTTTCCCACTCTCCCTGACCCCTCCGCAAATTCTAAGCACCTTCGAGCTCCTGGCCCAAATCCCTCTCCTAATCCCTTTGATTTGCAAATCCCGCTCAGCAGGGCGAAAGCCCGGCCAAAGCCAGGTGTTGCAGAGCCTCTGTTGTCCTGCAGTTGCACCCCCACCCCCAGGCTTCAGCTCCTCCCCAGATTAAGAGGGAGGCTCTGGTCCCAGGATGCAGGGATAATAGCAAGGATGGCTTCCACGGGTCCTGACAGGAGGGTTTGCTGGTGGGCTAGTGAAAGGGATAGAGCGAGAAGAGCCCCATTTTCCAAGCCTAGTGATGAGAAGCCCGAGAAGGCTCAGCCCCCTTGACCTGCCCTGAGGAAGATCCAGGGCCTCAGGGCGGGGCTGCTGTGTTTCAGGGCTCCCATGTGACCCGGTGGCCCGGAGTCTACCTGCTGCAGTGGCAAATGCACAGCCCCCCTGGCAGCGTGGCCTGCAGCCTCCCAGGAGTGGACGATGTCCTGACGGCTCTGCACAGCCCAGGCCCCAAGTGCAAGCTTCTCTACTACTGTGAGGTGCTCGCCTCTGAGGACTTCAGGTAGGAGCCTGGGGAGAGGGGGCCTGGGCAGGATGGGTGCTGCGGCTGTTTACAGTGCAGGTGCCTGGGCCCTTGGCTCCCAGCCGGGTCAGCTTCTCCCGGGGCGGGGGCTCAGCATGGGCATGGATGGAGTTCTTAGGTGACCCAGCCCCCGACCGGGGCATGAGGACGGCCCAGCTCTGCATCTCAAACTCGACTTCTGAAGCAGGGCCTTTCCTTCAAATGAAACCCTGGAGTAGTTGGAGGGGAGGAGAAGTGGAGTCTGAAACCCTCCCATGTGGGCCTCCCCTCACTCCTAGAATTCCATGGGAATATTCTAGAATATTCTAAAAGAGTGCCTTTTAGACAACGCTCCCGAAGTTGTTGCTTTCAGAGAGACAGGGAAGTCCAATGGTTAAGACCTCCAGCACTTCCTGGTTGCTGTGTGACCTCAGGCAAATCACTTTACCTCTCTGAGCCTTAGGTGCAAAATCCCTTAAATGGGAACCACTGGAGCCCAGCCCTGTGGGTGTATCGTGAGGATGAGATGGTGGGGGGAAGCTGCCTGTCCCCTGGGCATGCGGTGTGCATCCCGCAACAGAAACTAAGGAGAAGGTCTGGAGGTGGAGCAGGCAGTTTCTTCAAGGTTTTGCATTTTATAAGAGAACATGAATTTACACCCTGCTTCATGATGGATCTGAGTTAGTTTTCATCTAAAAATAATACTTTATATTCTTTTTATTTTATTTATTTTGAGATGGACTCTCACTCTGTTGCCCACTCTGGAGTGCAATGGCACGATCTCGGCTCATTGCAACCTCCGCCTCCCAGGTTCAAGTGATTCTCCTGCCTCAGCCTCCTGAGTAGCTGGGACTACAGGCATGCACCACCAAGCCCAGCTAATTTTGTATTTTTAGTAGAGATGGGGTTTTACCATGTTGGTCAGGCTGGTATCGAACTCATGACCTTGTGATTCACCCGCCTCTGACCCCAAAGTGCTGAGATTACAGGCATGAGCTACCACACCCATGGTTGGAGATTACCCAGCCAGGAGGTGCTTGGGGACGTAACCTAGAGCCCTGTCAGAGCACAGGACAGGGGCCTGGCCTAGGGGTGGGAGAGGGTGGGGAGAGGAATATGGGATGTGACATTGGAGTGAGATCTAAGTGGTGTGGTGGTGTGCACCCAAGTCACCGGGGGTCTTTTTATTTGTTTCTCTTTGGAGATAGAGTCTCACTCGGCTACCCCTGCTGGAGTGCAGTGGTGCAGTCCTAGCTTACTGTAGCCTTGAACTGCTGGGCTCAAGTGATTCCCAACCTCAGCCTCCCAATTAGCTGGGACTATTGGCACATGCTACCGTGCCTGGCCTTTTTTTTTTTTTTTGAGACCCAGTTTCACCCTGTCACCCAGGATGAAGTGCAATGACATGATCTTGGCTCACTGCAACCTCTGCCTCCTGGGTTCAAGCGATTCTCATGCCTCGGCCTCCTGAGTAGCTGGGACTACAGGTGCACACCACCATGCCCAGCTAATTTTTATGTTTTTAGTAGAGACAGGTTTTGCCATGTTAGTCAGGGTGGTCTCTAACTCCTGGCCTCAAGCAGTCCTCCCAATTCGACTTCCCAAAGTGCTGGGATTACAGGCATCAGCTACCACGCCCAGCCAATTTTTAAATATTTTGCAGAGAGAGGGTCTCGCCATGTTGCCCAGGCTGGTCTCTAACTCCTGGCCTCAAGTGATCCTCCCGCCTCAGCCTCTCAGAGTGCTGGGATGACAGGCATGAGCCATGGCACCTGGCAAGGTTCCACATCTCTAACAAGCTCCGGCACTGCGGCGCTGCCAGTTTCCCGACCATGCTTTGAGCAGTGAGGGCCTAAAGCGGCCGTGTCCCATCTGGTCGCTGCTGGCCACCTGCAGCAATTTAACTTAGGAAGCAGAATGAAATAAAAGGAACAGTTCAGTGCCTCAGTCGCATGGGCCCCACTTCCAGTGATCAGCAGCCCATGTGGCCGGTGGTTGGCATGTGGGACTGTGCCGATGTAGAGCCGTTTATCTCAGAAAGTTCTCAGAGGCTGGGCATGGTGCCTCACACCTGGAATCAAGTGCTTTGGGAGGCCGAGGAGTGAGGATCGCTTGAGCCCAGGAGTTTGAGACCAGCCTGGGCAGCATAGTGAGACCCTCCCTCCAAGCCCCGTCTCTATACAAGAAAATAAAGTGCTTGTGGATGGTGCTGCCCTGAGGTTTGGAGGAGTTAACCAGACAGCTAGGGGAGAAGAGAAGGGGCTTCTGCCTCAGACTCAGCACACACGAAGGCCACCGTAAGAGCTGGGAGGAGGCCTGTGGCGTTTGAGTGAAAAGAGCAAGGAGGGAGTGAGACTGGACCCAGGCCTGGGGACTTCCCGGGCTGTGGCGGCCTTGGGCCATGCTGGGGACTTCGGTCAGGGGAGCCCCAGACGGGTCTGTGGCAGGCTGGGCTCCGTCTGGGGAGATGGGATTGTGGGGAATTGGGTAGCGCTTTTCTCTATGGTGTCGCTTGTCCCTCTGCACTTGGCCTGGGGCCCTGGGGCTTCATTGCAGCATCAACAGCTTTTCCACTGCTGTGTGTCAGCCTAAGGGCCTTGCCGCCGTCAGAGGGTAACGTGTGCCGGCCCTTCCTCCCCAGGGGCTCCATGTCCAGCCTGGAATCCTGCACCAGCGGCTTCTCCCAGCTCAGCGCCGCCACTTCATCCTCCTCCTCCGGCCAGTCTCATAGCAGCTCCCTGGTCTCCAGATAGCCGGGCCGAGTGTCTCAGGGCCGCCTGCTGGCCTCCAGTGTCCAGAAATGTCCAGAATGAGAAGCCAGCCCACTGCAGGGCCTGGGACCATGTGGGCTGAAGCCCCAGGCCTAGATGCTACCCAAGTTGGGGGGTCTGGGGCGGATGGCAAGGATCCAGCCCGGGCCTGTGTGTGGTGTCAGGGCTCTTGAGGTTGCAAGGACAGAACCATCTCCTTCCGGCTTTGCGGAAGGAAGACCAAGGCCAAGGCGTCTTTCATGCCACACCTTCGTGTCTCCCTGGATCCAGGCTTAGCGATGTCAGCCGGGCCCAGCTCCCCGCCCTCCGCCTCTTGCTCTGCTTTCACCACGCAGGGGACCATCACTGTTAGGTGCCCTTCTCCCCTCCGCAGCTCGCCTGCATAAGGGAGCCTTTGCTTCCCAGAGGCTCCTACCCACATCCCAGAGTCGAGTCTTAGCCTGGAAGGGGGGCGGTTCCAAGGTCAATTCCTGAACCTATCACAGTTGCCAGGGACACTGGAGAATGCTGATTGGCCAGCAGGGTCATGTACCCCATCTGGACCAATCACTGTGACCCAGGGGTTGCAGTGAGGTGCAGTGATTGGCTAGTCTGGATCACATGCACATCTCTGGAACCAACCACCTGCTCTGAAAAGGGCTAATGGGTGCCTCAAGGAGGATTGGGATCCCCCCTAAGAAGAAGGGGGAAAGAATGCTGAGGAGGCAGAAATGCAGGGTGTTCACCTTGACATCTGATTGCATAACAACGTTCTGTTACGCAGTATCAAGATGTGCTTGGTGAGCAGTGAAGGGAGTTACAGGCACTGTTCTTTGGGGGAACAGCACACCCTGCACTGAAAATCCCTGTCCCCTGCACTTGGCCAGTGTGGCTTAACCCTGACCATCCCTGACTGGACAGAGTGGGAGAGCCCTGGGTTTCTGCTGTTTCAGGCAGCAATGGGCAGACTAAGGCTGCTTCAGGTATGGCTGGATCTGGAAGCTCAATGTCCTGATGCCTTTCACCTGCACCCAGGCCTCCCAACTCTGCATCTCTTTGCATGCTGACCTCATTCTTTCTTCCATCTGGTGGGAAAGGTGGCTGCTAGCAGCTTGGAGCCTGTAATTTCAGGATCTCTAAGAGATACTTTTCCATCTCAAATCTCATGGAAGGCTCTGATTGGCCCAGCTTGAGTCACATGTTCATTCCTGTGGCCCACACTGGCAAGGAGCTAGGGTCCTGTGATTGGCATATTCCCTCCAGAAGCAGCAGCAGGATTGGGGAGGGTCAGCCCCCCCGTGTACAAGAGAAGCTAGACCACAGAACCAGCAGGTTCCACGGTGGCGTCGCTACGGCTGGCTCTCTTTCCACATGAAGGTCTCTGGGACCTATGCTGAAGCATCATCAAGGTCATTCTTGTTGCCTTCGGGAGGCCTGGAATTAAACATAATCCAAGGAAGGGATTGCCAAGCTTTTGAATTTCCCCTGAGCCAAAGGCTGAAAGTGCCTTGGCTTGGGCTTCTTACGTCATTAGTTCATTAATCCATTGCGACCAGGACAGGAACAACCCACAAGCAGCATGACCATTGGTGTTTGGGCACCTGGGTCTTGAATTTAGACCAGGACTCAAATCCCAGCCTTCCTTTCACTAGCTGTGTAACCTTGAGCAGGTGACTTAACCTCTCTGTGCCTCAGTTTCCTCCTCTGTAAAGTGAGGAGAGCAGTGCCTACCTCAATAGGTTGTATTGAGATGAAATGAGAGAGTGGCTGTCGAGCCTTCAGCACAGTTCCCAGAATGCAGAAAGCGCTTAATTAATGTCAGTGGTCATTCTGATTATTTAACGCTTCTCATCCAAAGACTCCAGTTTTCTTCCTGAGGTCGCCTGTCACTGTTTTTCATGATTGCACCCAGAATAGTCAAGAACTATTTCCCTCTGAGTTGGGTGTGCAGTCTTTCTTTTTTAGAAACTGCTTGTATGGGCCGGGCGTGGTGGCTCACTGCTATAATCCTAGCACTTTGGGAGGCTGAGGCTGCAGACTGCTTCTGTGCAGGAGTTCAAGACCAGCCTGGGCCACATAGTGAGACCCTGTCTCTACAAAAAAATTTAAAAATGAGCCAGGCATGGTGGTGCATGCCTATAGTCTCAGCAGCTCGGAAGGCTGAAGCAGGAAGATTGCCTGGAGGTTGAGGCTGGAGTGACCCATGGTCGCACCACTGCACTTCATCCTGGGTGACAAAGTGAGACCCTGTCTCAAGAAAAGAAGAAAGAAACTACTTGTGTTTTCTGGGCAAATCCTCCAGTCTGAAGGAGTGTATTCTGAGCGGTATTTCCCTTGGCAGTTAGAGAACGTTTTTTCCCAGAGGTTGAAATATGGAGAGTTCGAGATTCTTTTTTTCTACCCTGCGCTCTCTGGAATTCCCCCTCCCCATGTAAAACTAATTGTTCAATGAGACTAGTGTAATTCTTTTCAACAAAGTCTGTTTGAGCCGGTGAAACTTGAGGGGTTGTTTGCCTGATCATTTGCTCCAACCAGCAGCATTAAATGTTTTCCATTTGAATAAACTCACATCGCCATCTTCCTAAAACCCTGGAGGTTTTCTCTGGGCTAGAACAAGAATTTTCCAGCTGTTGTTTAAAAGACTTTAGAGCAAGTTTGTTCAGCCTGGGGCGCGTGGGCTGCATGCGTCCCAGGACTTCTTTGAATGCAGCTCAACACAAATTTGTAAACTTTCTTAAAACATTGAGTTTTTGTGTGTGTGTGTTTGTTTTTTCAGCTCATGAGCTATCATTACTGTATTTTACGTGTGGCCCAAGACAAATCTTCTTGTTCTTATGTGGCCCAGGAAAGCTAAAAGACTGGACACCCTTTCTTTAGAGCATTGGAAACAGGGATGATACACCAGCCTCTATGGCTCACGCCTGTAATCCCAGCACTTTGGGAGGTTGAGGCGGGCAGATCATGAGGTCAGGAGTTCAAGACCAGCTTGACCAATATGGTGAAACCTCGTCTCTACTGAAAATACAAAAATTAGCCAGGTGTGGTGGCACACACCTGTAGTCCCAGATAGGAGGCTGAGACAGAAGAATCGCTTGAACCCAGGAGGCAGAGGTTGCAGTGAGCTGAGATTGTGCCACTGCACTCCAGCCTGGGTGACAGAGAGACTCCACCTCAAAAAAAGAAAAAAGAGACAGGGGTAATAATCATTCCCAAGGGGTTGCAAATCTGCATATTTGTTTAATGCAGGTATAACTGTGTAACATATATATTGTATGCATATGTAATGGATTGTATAACATGTTCCAAAATTCATGTTCACCTAGAACCTTAGAATGTGACCTCGGTTGGAAATAAGGTTTTTGCCGATTTAATTAGTTAAGGATCTCAAGTTATATTATTGGGCCATGTGAGGGAGGATCACAGTTTTTTTTTTTTTTTTTGAGATGGAGTTTTGCTCTTGTCTCCCAGGCTGGAGTGCAGTGAACTCCCGACCTCAGGTCATCTGCCCGCCTCGGCCTCCCAAAGTGCTGGGATTACAGGCATGAGCCACCGTGCCTGGCCTATAATTTTTACATATAAAGCAGAAATATACTGAATCAGCTTTCTAGGGTCACTGTGACAAATTATCACACACTTAGTAGCTTAAAACAACAGGAATGTATTCTTTCACAGTTCTGGAGGCTGGAAGTCCGGAATCAACGTGGAGGCAGGGATCTGCTCCCTCTAAAGGCTGTAGGGGAGGCCCCTTTGCCTCTTCTGGTTTCTGGTGGCACCTTGTGGCCCGTGGTCGCATCACTTCAATCTCTGCCTCCACTGTCATACAGACTTCCTCCCTCTCTGTGTCTCACCTTCTTATAGGGACACCAGTCATTGGATTTAGGACCCATCCTAAGTCCAGTATGACATCTTGAGATCCTTAACTAATTACATATGCAACGATCTTATTTCAGGCCAGTCATGGTGGCTCACGCCTGTAATCCCAGCACTTTGGGAGGCTGAGACTAGTGGATCACGAGGTTTGGAGTTTGAGATCATCTTGACCAACATGGTGAAACCTCATCTCTACTAAAAATACAAAAATTAGCTGGGTGTGATGGCGTGTGCCTGTAGTCCCAGCTACTCAGGAGGCTGAGGCAGGAGAATCGTTTGAACCCAGCGGGGAAGAGGTTGCAGTGAGTTGAGATCTTGCCATTGCACTCCAGCCTGGGCAACAGAGCAAGACTCCATCTCAAAAAAAAAAAAACAAAAAAATCTTATTTCTAAATGAGGTCACATTTTAAGGTTCTAGACACACATAAATTTTGAGGCATGCTATTCAATTTATTATGTATGCACACAATAGACAACCAGATACACAGTTATATCTGCATTAAACAGATATGAAGATCTCTGGGCCTGCTCAGCACTGCTGGGAATTTACCTGCCAGGTATCCAGGTGAAAGTGAGGGCCCTGGTGTCCATCTCTCCTGGGCTGCTCTGCCCTGCCCTGGGGTTTACCACAGTGCCAGACCTGGTGTCCCGGAGAGCTACATCCCAAGACAGCCACAGTCCTGACGTCAGAAGTGTGTGTTGGACCCTGTCCAGGGTGCTACCTGTCCTTCCCTTGAGGTCTCTTGGGGCACAGAGAATGGAGCTGGCTACCACACAGATCCTCGGACTCTGAAAAGCCTTCGTTCTGGAGCTAGTGGCTGGGGTTGCGGCTTGTGAGAGCAGGGCAGGTGTGGTTTTTTGGGTGATGGTGCAAGGCTCATCTGTCCACCCAGCTTCTGCCACCCAGTCCTGCTCCGCACAGCTCGTCAGGGGAGAGGAGGCGGCTTGCACTTGCGTGTGCTCACGGGTGGCGACTCTTCCGTGGATTTCTCTGGGACTGTGGGCGACGGGTTTCAAAGGAACAGCCAGCTGACTCGTGGGTACGGCAGGTGTCGAGAAAGAACAGCTCTGTGGGGGAAGACGGAGCTGTGGAGGGTGGGCGGGAGCTGGGATCAGGCCTGAGCTGCAGGGCGCTGATGATGCCTGTCTCAGCCGCAGCTCCAGAGCGGGCAAAACACACCCAGGGCTCCCCGTGGCCCAGAGGCTGTCTCTGGGATCAGTTCTTGGGGCGCAGGCCCCTGGGACCTCTGTGGAGCCGGGCTGGACGCAAGCAGCTGCTGTGGGAGATGGGAGGGCTGAGAGGAAAGGAACCAAGACCTCCAGGGACGTCAGTGGCTGCAGCCATCAACTTCTCCCTGCCCACTTCCCTGCCTCCCTTAGCGCCCAGTGCCTCACAACGCATTTTGGAGGAATGCAGGTCTCCAAAAATCACATTTTGGTTTGGAGATGGGGTCTCTGTCACCCAGGCTGGAGTGTGGTGGCATGACCAAGGTTCACTGCGGCCTTAACCTCTCGGTCTCAAGCGATCTCCCACCTCAGCCTGAGAATAGCTGGAACCACAGGCACGCGCCACCCCTCCTAATTCTTGCATTTTTTGTAGAGGCAAGGCCATGTTGCCCAAGCTAGCAAAAAGCACAATTTGAAGCCTCTGAGCCAAGATGTTTTTTTTCCAGACACAGACTCCTTGGAAAATCCCATGAAAACTCAGGACACACACACAAATGTCCTTTGTTTTGGGGCCCCTAAGAGTCCTTGAAAGCCCACCCACTGAATAGTCAAGTTCTGTGCAGAGCACCCCAGCAGCTGAGACGTGTCACCATGGCGACAGCCCAGCACCTGGAACCCTCAGGGTTCCCAGCTGGGCTGCCGAGACTTCAGCCTGCACTCCACGACCCTGTGGCTGTACCTGGGGGTCTTCAGTCACCCGTGGGTCGGGGAGGGGACACTCACACCGCCGGGATTGGAGCACATGACTCCCCAGCCAGCTTGCCTGCAGCTTGATGACTTCAGCTCTTGTGTATCTGTGTCCTCCCCACCACAGGTAGGTACTGGAGTCTCGCACACTTGTGCCTCCTGCTCCATGTCCTATCTAAGCTCTGCAGTCCAAAATCGAAATGCCTGAGCCCCTAAATGTGCCTCTCCTTTAACAGTATAAGTGTCACATGTTTTGGGTTGTGGTACACCCCCAAAACCCAATACAAATTGCCTCAAGCAAAAATGGGAATTTATGAGTCCATGTAATTAAGAAGTCCAAGAATGATTTAGCTTCAGGTATAGCTGGATCCAGGCATTCAAATCATGGTCTCCCTCACTCTCGGTTTAGTCCATTTCCATACTGGCTCTCCCTCTCCACCTCTTGGTTCTGATCAGGTCTTCTCCACATTGGAAAAGAGTTGGTTTCCCTTCCTCCTCCTTGTGGTCCACACCTTGGAAGTTAGATCATCCCAGCAGACAGAGTTTCTTCTTCTAGCTGCAGCAGAAGTTCCAGGGTGGGCTCTAACTGGCTGACCCGGGACTCACACTACTCAGCATGTTTGAGTCACCTGACCTGGGACCCCTCTACCATGATGTGACAAGCCCCTCTTCAGGTACTGCTGCCTCTGGGCTTGGATTCCAGTGCATGGTACTGTCCCTTTTCCAATTTAGCTGCCAGCACAGCAGAGGACAAAGATGTTCCCTCAGAGGTCACGGTTCTCAGGTCAAGGGTCATTTCAGGACGGTCATCGCACCCATGGCCTCAGACTGAGAGTGATCCCTGTAGATTTCAGGATCTGCAGCCCAGCTTAGGAACTGATCTTAGGAAGATGCCTGAGTGATTCTAAGGTGCCTGACTTTGCAGCACCTCTTAAGAGGTAGAGCCCGTTTCCCCTCTCCCTGAATCTGGGCGGGCCTGGTGACTTGTGCAAGTACCCACCAGAGCTGCTAGATTTTTTCTTGAGACAGAGTCTCGCTCTGTTGGCCAGGCTGGAGTGCAGTGGTGCTATCTCAGCTCACTACAACCTCCACCTCCCGGGTTCAAGCCATTCTCCTGCCTCAGCCTCCCGAGTAGCTGGGATTACAGGCACCTGCCACCACGCCTGACTAATTTTTATATTTCTAGTGGAGATGGTTGCACCATGTTGGTCAGGCTGGTCTTGATCTCCTGACCTCATGATCCACCTGCCTCAGCCTCACAAAGTGCTGGGATTACAGGCGTGAGCCATTGCGACCGGCTGCTGCCAGATCTTTAAAGAGAAACCAGCAATCTGGAGTTTTTGTTAATCTCTGGACTTCAATTTTTTGAGGTGGAGTCTCACTCTGTCTCCCAGGCTGGAGTGCAGTGGTATGATCTCAGATCACTACAACCTCCACCTCCCAGGTTCAAGTGATTCTTCTGCCTCAGCCTCCCAAGTAACTGGGAATACAGGAGCCCATCACCATACCTGGCTAATTTTTGTAATTTTAGTAGTGACATGGTTTTGCCGTGTTAGCCAGGCTGATCTCACACTCCTGACCTCAGGTGATCCGCCCACCTTAGCCTCCCAAAGTGCTGGGATTACAGGTGTGGGCCACTGCACCCGGCCCTTAGTTTTTAAATCTCTTGACTTTTAGACATGGGTAACTAATTTAAATTCCATAAAAACACTGTGAGGAAAAGCTAAACCCTGATCATTCAAAGTATGGTCAGGGGCTGAGCGCAGTAGTTCGAACCTGTAATCCCAGCACTTTGGGAGGCCGAGGCAGGAAGATCACTTGAGGCCAGGAATCCAAGACCAGCCTAGTCAACACAGTGAGACCCCTTCTCTGTAAAACATTTTTAAAAATTAGCTAGGCATGGTGGCATGTGCTTGTAGTCCCAGCTACTTGGGGGGCTGAGGTGAGAGAACAACTTGAGCCCAGGAGGTCGAAGCTGCAGTGAGCCAAGATTGCACGACTGCACTCCAGCTGGGGCAACAGAGCAAGACCCTGAGAGACCTGAAGCATCAGCATTGCCTGCGAGCTTGCTGGCAATGAACTGCTGGCCTCACCTGAGGCCCCAGTCTGCATTTTAACAAGATCTCCTTATGACCTGTGGCATAGGAAAGTTTGAGAAGCACTGGCTTAAACAAGCAGGGAGCAGGACTTGGCTTGCGGCCGCCGTGGTGACCTCTGTTTCAGGATAAGCCCCCGCTGCTAAGCCCCAGCGGTGCCCCGAAGTCCATGATGCAGAATCCAGACACCACCTGGTGACTCCTTTTACTTATCAATTTATTCAAGTGATTAAAAAAATCTTCTTGGCAGCAGGATGACAAAATAGGTCTGTAAACGTGATTTCACCCCCCATCCCTTCTTCCAAGGAGCTTCCCATGACAGGAAATCCAATTCGAGTTGGCGAATCCAGTGATGAGGTCTGTAGAAAAGGGGTCCTGTGTCACAGCTGGGAAGGCAGACTCGTCCCTTCCACCCCAGCCAGGGTGCCGGCGACGATGTGTTGTTTTGTCATGATTTGGTCACTGAGTTCAGTTTGCGGGCAGCCCCTTTCCCCAGGAAGAGGGAGCCTCTTTGGCAGTGCAGCGGCCCTCCGGGACACAGGCTTCTCGGCAGCAGATACAGGCAGGCAGGAAGCAGGAGGCTCAGTCTCTCGGGGCGCATGGTATTGCTAGGGTCACAGGTGGCCAGGTGAGGAGCTGAGGCACAAGTGCTATCAGGAACTTGGCTGCAGCGCTGGGGCTGAGGACACCCAGATGGTCCATGCCAGGGGCCTGGACATTTCCCCTGCAGAAGCTGGACCGTGGGGAAACAAGCCTTAGGGATGTGCCAGCCCGGGCAGCTTGAGGCTTCAGTCCTTGAAGGCGTTGTGGGTGCCCCCCAGCTGCTCCTTCTCTGTGGCCAGAGGCTCCCCGTTCATCTCCTGCAGTGGGTGGTAGGTGTAGTCCCCACGCAGGCGCCTGTTCCTCTGTGCTCTGGACAGGAGCAAGGACAGGTTTGCTGTGGTGCTGATCAGCAGGAGGAAGGCGAGCACCAGGGTGAGGGCCAGCCAGGTGGTCCTGCAGACAGAAGGAGAGAAGCCCCAGGCGGTGGCTGCCGGGTGGACTCGGGGCTGGGGGAACGCTGGAGGGGCTTCCCTGCTCCGCCCAGCACAGAGAGCACTCACTCAGGTGCCTTCAGGGACCACACAGGGAATGGCATGAGCAAAACAGACTAGGTGGGGACGAGGCCACATTTAACACAAGTTCAGGGAACAGCGGAGGCAGTCATGGTGTACAATGCAGGTCTGTGCTGCCCAATCTCCTAATACCTATATTATATATGTAATATATAGTACATATGTTACATATGTGGTTCCTATACCATACATATATGTAATATAATACATATTACATATGATATACTATGTGATTTATATTATATATAGATCATATATTATATAGTATATATTATGTATTATGTAATATATATATTACATTACGTAAGGTATATGTATTACACATATAGTATATATCATATACTATATATATATTACATATTTTATATATGTATATCCCCCCACCCTCTCTCTCTCTATACATATATAAGCCTTGCTCTGTCACCCAGGCTGGAGTGCAGTGGCATGATCGCAGCTTATTACAACCTTCACCTCCTGAGTTCAAGAGATTCGCCTGCCTCAGCCTCCTGAATAGCTCGGACTACAGGCTGGAGCCACCACGCTTGGCTAATTTTCGTATTTTTAGTAGGCAGGCAGATCACTTGAGGTCAAGAGTTCAAGACCAGCCTGGCCAACATGGCGAAACTCCACCTCTACTAAAAATATGAAAATTAGCTGGGCACTTGTAATTCCAGTTACTCAGGAGGCTGAGGCAGAAGAATCACCTGAACCCGGGAGGCAGACTCTGTCTTAAAAAAAAAAAAAGTTTTAAAAACGTGAATGCTACTGATGTTCAGATGCTGCTAATATATTTTAAATTTTTTAAAATTGTGTAAGCCAAATAAAACACAGCCAGAGGCTGGGCAAGGGGGCTGGGAGGCCAAGGCGGGAGGATCGCTTGAGCCCAGGGCTGTACACCTCATCTTTGTAACATAGCAAGATCCATCTCTAAAAAGCAGTAAAAAATAAAATTAGCCAGGCGTGGGGGCATGTGTCTGTCGTCCTAGCTACTCGGTAAGCTGGGACAGGAGGATCGCGGTGAGCTATGATTGTACCACGGCACTTCCGCCTGGGTGACAGAGTGAGAAAACACCCTGCCCCCATGCTGGGAGCTCATCTAGCCCAGTTTGCATTCTGAGCTCCAGGGGAATGCTGACAACACAGGCTGGGCACTCAGAGGCCCTGGGCTCTGCTCCAAAGCCCCCGAAGCAGACAAGTGGGGAGAACTGGTCTCTGTTTCCCTAAAGCAGGGAGCTGGCAGGGGACAAGGGCAGGGGCTTTCAATGATGTCTTTTTCCTTCCTATGTATCTTGGGCAAAGGCCCTCACTGTAAAAGCAAGCACACACACAGAGCTCAGGGGCTGGGCCCGAAGCCAGGCCCCCACGGTCTCCCAGGCCTGCAGGGCAGCGGGGCACAAAGCCTGACACTGGGAGGAGCCGGAATTTAAGGCCTGGGGGTGCCTTAAACATGTGTCCCTGCCCTGGTACATTTTCAAACTGAGCACTTCAGGGTGTTTTCTCCAGGCATGGGCAGCTCTGGGCCTCACCCCAGATTTACCAGGATCTCTGGGAGGGGCCTGGAATCTGCCGTTCTGAGGGCACTCCGGGAGATCCAGGACAATGCCCAGGAGGCTTTTTGTTTATACCCAGGCCGAGTTCCCGCTGCCAGGGTTTGGGGAGGGCCCAGGCACTGGGACTGGGCTATCAGAGGTGAGAACCACCAGAACAGGGGTTCTCAATGCGGGGTCCTGGGACCAGCTGCCTCCGCTTCACCTGGCATGGTGTCAGAAATGCTGATTTCCAGGCTCCACCCCAGAACTACCGATGCAGAAACTCTGGGGGCGGGGCCCAGCCATCTCTTTTAATAAGTTCTCTGGGGGTATCGAGTTCGAGACCCACTGCACTAGAAAACAGAAAATCACCAATCCAGGCCCAAGGGCACCAGGGTGCTTGAGAGATGACGCGAGCACCTCAGGTCTGTGGGTCTCTGCACCAGGAGCTGAGAAAGTCAGTCTTGAGTCTTCGGGCCAGGGAAACGCACACCTCAGCCTTCCCCGATCAGTCTCAGCGGGGTCGTACCCTGGGGCCCTTCTCACCATCTTCCTAGATTGTCCTGTGGCTGCCAGCAGCAGCTGTGACTGTCCCCAGGCCTACATCAAGAAATATCAGCTGGGTACCCAGACCACAGTTTCTAAAGCCTTGCTCAGTCCTGGGCAGAGGGAGACCTCACAGGGGAAGGGAGGGGGAGAGAAGGGAATTCCTCCCACTCTGGTCCCAGCTCCCACAGAGGCACCTACCTGGTGAAAAAGGAGAGTTCTTCCGCCCTCAGGGTGGCTTCAGGTGGCTGGAGACACTGCTTTACTGCAAGAAACCAGAGACAGGCTGGAGGGGCCGGAGCAGGAGTGTCTGCCCATACCCCCTTCCCTGGGAGGGGCAGATACCTCCGGAGATGCTGCAGTTGCCAGTCTGGGGGTCACAGGGACACTGGTGCTCACACTCGCAAGGCCTCTGGCAGCCCGGCCCGTGCCAGCCAAGGGGACACTCTATGGAGAGGAGATGGGAGAAGGGACGTCGGGGCCTCCGGCGTCAGAGCCTTTCTGGACAGGGCAGGATACCCGCTCTGCCCCATGCATGCAGAGCTGGGCTAAAGGCAAAGCACCGCCTGCCTCCCTGGGCTCGCCCCTGAATGTGACCTTATTTGGAAGCACAATCTTTGCAGAGGGACTTCAGTTAGGATCTCAGATGAGATCACCCTGCATTTGAGGTGGGCCTGGAGCCAAAGCCCGGGGGTACTTGTTTTAGCCAAGCCCTTTGTGGAATGGGCCACAGCAGCCGCAGGGGAATCATGCAATGACATGCAGGCGAGGCAGGGGCAGGAGGCAAGACGCAAGGAGTTCCCAGACCAGAAGGAGGGGACAGAGGCGGCAGGGGAGGAGTGGAGACTGCGGGGCCACTGTCTCCCCATCCACGGTGGTATGGCGGCTCCTACCTTCACTGCAGTTGGACCCCGTCCATCCGGCATCACAGTGGCAGCCAGCTTGACAAGATAAGACCGGGCAGGCCAGGTGAGGGCCTGGGCAACGCAGGGCTGGCCAGAGCCCCCTACCCGGAGCCCCAACTCACTCTCTGTGCACAGCCCATGCTGGCTGCAGTTAGATGGGCCGCAGTCCAGCTCGCCGCAGCCGGGGCCTCGCCAGAAGTGCCCGGTGCACTGGCAGTGGCCGTCCACGCAGGTTCCATGGCCATGGCAGTCAGGTGGCTGGCAGCGGGGCTCGTGTACACACACCACGGTGGACACTTGGCGGGGACAGCGCCACATGTTGTCCTGGCTGCAGAGAGGAGTATGTGAGAACAGGCCACCCCCAGACGGCCCCTCAACTCCCCCATGGATGCCCCCTAAGCCCCTCTCTACATTCTCTTCTGTCTGTCTACCTCCCTCCCTCCCTACCTGCCTGCCTATCTTATCTATTTACCTATCTATCTCTCTGCCTGCCTGCCTACCCACCTTAACTACCTACCTATCTATCCATCCATCCATCCAATTATCTACCTAACTACCTTATCTGTCTATCTGCCTACCTACCTAATCCATCCAATCCATCCATCCATCCAATTATCTACCTACCTACCTTATCTATCTACCTACCTGTCTGCCTACCTTATCTACCTACCTATCCATCCGTCCATTTATCTACCTACCTACCTACCTGCCTACTCCATCT